>APFE031047542.1:94003-120000 GCA_000404065.3 Pinus taeda | reverse complement strand
TCTCCGTATTTATTACTCCATCATTTTTCTGTTCTTCCTCGACCTTGGTCCTGATGATGGGTCTTAGTGTAGAATTGAAACATCGACTATCCAAAATGACTAATGTGGAACATCTTCCAACTACTGAAATTCAAAACCATTGCCATAGAAATCTATGAACCTTAAACTTACTTTTACTCTTCTCACTAAGCAAAATATAATAAAATCTCTAAATAAATGTGAGAAAAGACAATTTAATAAGTTGGAGAGTGGCATTGTGACCCATATAGTTTACCTATTGATGAGCCTCATCATCACTACCCCTACTGAAATTGTTGCTCATCCTTTGAGCAACCTAGTCATCTATATCCATATCCTTCATAGCCCTAGTGGCCTCTCTAACATCCCAAGCTTGTGTGGATGGTGTCTCTTCTTGAGGATAGGAGCCTACATTTTTCTCTATCTCTTCCCACTGCTTTCTTTCCTCTTCTTCCTTCCTACCTTCCAGCAAAACCAATAACAAAGGTGGACTGAGCTTAAGTCCAATCCAATTGATCTTCAATCTTTGCATTGTCTGTTTATATAGGGGTGTTCTCTCCAAGGCATTCCTTAGTCTCTGAGGAGAGTGATACTCCATGATCTGGACACTGTGTGGTAGGTTATTTCATCTTCTCTTGTATGCTTGTTGGCTCTCAATCCCCAACATTCTGAGAGTGTCCTCCAAATGGGAGATGGTATGTTCTTGGGTAGCCAGGTATCTTGGTCAAAGTTGAGCATCATTAGAAATGATGTTGTGGTTGCTGATTACAACCATTGAATTCATTTGCTCTGCCCTAATGTAGAGGGGTTTTTTTCCTCTTTTTCTACTATTCTCTTCACCTCCTTAGCCCTAGCCTCCTCATGACTCATCCATGATGCAAGGGCCATCACCTACATGTCTCCCAACTTTGCATTGGGGTCCCAAACATTCAGGTCTGTTAAGGTAAGGTTGTGCAGGTAGAATTTAGATAAATTAGCCTTGTCTTCAAGGTTACTTTTGTCACACAAATTGATGAATTGCCTATAAATGGCATGGTCCCATGTTGTGCTAAAGTCTTCATTTGGAATTGCATCCATTGGTCCTTGAGATAAAGTGCATAGGATTTGGATGGTAGTCTGCATTGAAGTGCCTCCGTGGAGAGGCTTGCCATGGTTGCCAATTGGGTCCCCTTTTCTTGCCATTTCCTCCTCAGTCATGTGTTTTCTTCCTACAACTGTGTTCTCATGGTGTATTCTCTATTTCTCAACTCACTCAACTCCTTGCTTATGTCTAGGATTTTTTCTTCCATAAGGCCCACGTCTTCTAATTTCTTTGATTTAGCAATCTGCATCCATTGATGTGTCCTTCCTCTTTCTTTTTCAAGTTCATAGAAGAGAGGGACTAGAAATTTTTGTGGAATCACTTTGCCTCCTTCAATGAATTTGTAAGAGCTCAAGTTGGGCTATGGGCTAGGCTCCTGTAGCTCTATAGAATCTCCCTCAACTGTCTTTGGAGAAGATGCCCCCTCCTATACTTGTGGTGTTGCTTCTTGGCTTCATTTTCGCCCCTGCTGCTCTTCCTGTAGCACTGCCAGTGTTTCCCGTAGCACTTTCTGCCTTTCTTATGGCACTGCCAGTGTTTCCTGTAGCACTGTTTAGGGATCCTGCAACAGGCCCTTTCCTTACTATTGGAGTGTTATAGGTGCCTTGAGTTGTTTATATGAGGCTGACCTGGTGAAAGGATTTCTGACATAGGTAATGGTAGGCTTTGGGGTTTCTCCTAGTGATGTGACTTTCTCAACCTACATTCCCATGGATTCTAGCTCCTCTTATTTAATTGGTGATTCTTCAATTATAATTGGGATTTTTATGGGGGTTTATGGCTTCCCCTGTGTTGTTCCTTAAGAAACCAATTTCTTGGCTGTAGGGAAATTGTTCTTAAGACATTAATAAAGATTATTTACTGTCACTTATTGTTTATTATATTCCCAAATTAAGGACTTGGAAAACTTGACCTTAGACTCTTAATACATGTATGACCAGAACATCTCAGAATGCCATTTGTTGCTAAATATAAATGATGAATGAGGAAAGTTTGAAGGGGAAGTTAAAGACAATATGCTGATCTCTCACAGGAACTATTATCTATAACTTAGAGGAATTATGATCATGAGAAATAAATCATAGACAATATGCTGGACTTTCACAAAAGCTACTATCTATAACTTGGAAAGGAAGTGAGGACTTTAAGTATAGGAGTGCTCTTTAAGGGATTTTACCCTGCAGCTTCATTACTACACTTAAAAAGAAGAAAAAATTGCATGACACATGATAGCAAAACTTACAAATTATATGTAACAACTCCTAGAAACTTCTGGTTGTTTCATTAATCAATGACGTTATTAGGAATACAGTGGCCTAGTTCTTCAAAATTCCAACTCTTTCTTAGTAAATGTTTCCACTTTTTATACATTGTGGAACAATTATTGATTTCTGAAACCTATCTAATTGCTTTCTAACTATATGAAATAAAACTGCTACAGAATTTATAGAGGGTAAAAAAAACACCTCGAAGAACAAGAAATAACAAAAACAAAGCTAAATTTAGAAAGAGATGGTAACTACTGGCTTGTTCTGTTGGCTTGTTGTTGAATTCCTCTGTAAACACTTTAATGGTGCTTAGTTCCTCTTAGCCATAATGCATTGTGTTTAGTTTGTATAATCTTGGGCATTCCAATTGGTCAAAATGTAAAGAATTATATATCGAATATGTTTTCCTTTTCATCCTCGGCTCTAATCTCTGATTTTCCACATTACAAAGCGAAGTTAACATTTATTATTAATCTGGAACTCAACAAGATTAGATCCTGCTTTATAACTGTCAAGTCTACTTGTTCAACACTCTGTTGACTTCTATCGTAAATCGTTATCGGATCCAACCCACAGTTGGCATGTCATATATATAAAGTACTACATAACGATGGCATACCTACCGAGCTTTAAAATATAACAAATATATGCTTTCAAGTTTGACCCTTCTATTATAATCCATTATAATAAAACTTCAAATAAAACCAAATATATGCAAATATCCAATAAAATATTTATAACCATGATATGACGGATGCGAGGGATTATAAAATATAACACATAAAATATTGGGTCCGACCATATAAATCACAATCGGCGCTTGTCCACATACTTGCATAAAGGCAGACCCGATGGACTTTATATATATATATATATATATATATATATATATATATATATATATATATATATATTATATATATATATATATATGTATGTATATGTATATGTATATATTATATATATATATATATAATATATATATATATATATATATATATATATATATATATATATATATATATATACATACATATACATACATATACATATACATATACATATATATTTGTGTGTGTGTTGTGTGTTGTGGCCCTTATCGCATATCGCGATCAGCAGGGTCATATGCATATAATATAAGCATTTGATGTTATTTCAGACCCATCGATGTTATAAAATATAACATATAAATTTTTAGGTCCGAAAACCAGTCGCTAATCGCAATCGACGATTATCCGTGGTGTCGACTGTCCATATTGCAGACCTGGCAAACTTTTAAATGCAGCATATAATATTTCGGGTCCAGTGTTAATGTTTTAACACTTGTTTTCTTTTGTAAATCTGATCTTTTCCTTCATTTCCTTTGTATTTTGATTTCTGATATACTTGTATTATCTCTTTCCTTTTGCTTTGTATCCCTTTTTAAAAGTATTTTCAAAAAATGAAAGTTATACACAATAAAAAATGCATGTTACAACATCTGGCTCCACCTGGGGATAGTGCTTTTGCCACGAAAGCACTAAGAACCGCAGATTAATGCCTTCACCTCGGGCATGGAGTCATATATTTCTTTGCATAAACTAAAATACTATGGCATTTGTATAATGGCTTCACTTCGGTATTCAAAATGAAATAATGCTTATTCTTTAGAATTGGAAGTAGTTTTTTAAATATTGCCCATTAACAAGCACCTGTAGAATCTCACCATCAAGATTTTCAAGGATGAAGGCATTATCTGATCTCACTTCAGAAATTCTAAAAGGACCATACTAGAGAGGATCAAACTTCACATGCTTACCCTTATCCTCTCTTCTAGTATCCCATCTCAATACCAAGTTTGCAACTTTAAAATTGATTTCCTTAGCTTTTCTATCAAAAATATTTTTCATTTTGGATTGATATATAATCAAATTGTCCCTTACCTTGTCACTATTTTTTCTATTGCTTTGTTCATTCTTCTTACCAAAGCATTTGGCTCTTCCTTTGCCTCCTGAATCATCACAATCACTGGTTTCATAAGTTGACTTGGAAACAGAGCCTGAGTTCCATATACTAATTCAAAAGGTGATTACCCTGTAGATCGTCTTGTAGTTACTCTTGCAGCCTACAAGGCAAAGTTTAACTTAGAGTCCCAATATCTTTGATTTTCTACAATGGTTTCCTTAAGGATCTTCATCAAAGTTTTGTTAGTAGACTCAGCTAATCCATTTCCCTGAGGATGGTAAGCTATTGAATGAGACAAAATAACATTATACTTTTGACAAAAAGCAATGAACTTACTTGAGTTGAAGAGTTGAGCATTGTCTGTTATAATTTTAACGAGACGCCAAAATCTGCTGAAAATATTTTCTTCCAGGAATTTCATAGCTATCTGATCATTTTCTCTCTTAGTAGGAACTGCCTCTACCCATTTGGTGAAGTAATTTGTTGTTGTGAGAACCCACCTATGTTGTCTGCCTAAGGGTGGATTGATTTCTCCAACAAAGTCCAATCCCCATTGTCTAAATGGCTCCTCTATGAAAACTGGAATTAAAGGTAAAGGAGCTAATCTCTTCTTCCCAGCAAAAAGCTGACAATTTTGAAAACTTCTAACAAACTTATAGTTATCACCAAATAAGGTAGGCCAATAAAATCCAGCCTGAAGGATCTTATGTGCAGTTACTTTCCAACTGTAATTTCTCCCACAAAACCCCTCATGATAATCTTTAATTGTTTGAGTAAATTCATCTTTTGTTAAATATAGTAATAGAATTCTAGCAAGATCCTTCTAGTACAATCTGCCTTCCACAATCGCATATGGTTGTGCCTTAATCTTTAGTGCCCTATACTTTGTTCTGTCTAAGCATTGAGGACAAGAAATAAATAAAAAATAATGAATTATATGTTTATACCATTCTGAACATAAGAATTTATACCTGATCTTCATTCCTGGATCTTGCTCTCCTTCATTTTCTTCAATTGCTTTTTCATCTACAGGTGCTAATAAGTTAATTCCCAATGCTTGAAAGTTTGATTCTGTTAGCATTTTTGCCAATCCTTGTCCTTTTACCAACTTTGTGGGTTTTATGTCCAAATCATATTCTTGGATCTTGGCAATGCACTTTCCTCTCCTGCCTTCTACATCTCCCTGTAATAATACGTCTTTCACTGCAGCATTTGGCACATAAGCAACGATTTGGGACTGCAGTACATAAGTTCTAAAAGCTTTCAGGGCTTTTACCAAGGCATACACCTGCTTCTCGAGAATATTATATTTCAGCTCAGAATCTCTAAGAATCTTATTGAAGAATGCAACTGACTGCTCTCTCCCTTCGTCATTCTTCTGCAATAAGACAACAACTATCAAAATTGATGAGGCAAATGAAAAAACTTGGAAAGGCTTCTGATAATCAGGGCTAATTAAGACTAGAGCTGCTTGCAGTGACTCTTTAATTCTGGAAAAGGATTCTTTAGCTTCCTTGGTCCAACGCACTTCATTCTCCTTCTTCAACATATTAGTGGTTTCTTCTAGGATTTTTGCATAATTGGATACAAATCTTCTCAGGAAGTTTATTTTTCCTAGAAATTTCTGAATATCCTTTTTACTCCCGGGCAATGGTATTTTCTGCATAGCTTGTACTCTAGCTGGATCTATCTTCACTCCTTCTCTGGAAACAATGTGACCCAATAGTTTTCCTTCTTCTAGAGCAAAAATGGATTTCTTGGGATTTAAAGAAAGTCCAAATCTTCTACAGTTATCAAAAGTTATTTTCAAATGATCTAAATGTTCTTCATCAGACTTAGAAAAAGCAGTAATACCATCCAAATATATTACTACAAACTTATCTCCAATAAAAGCGATGCCCATAGCCCTTTGAAATGTAGCTCCTGCATTCATTAATCCGAAAGGCATTCTGGCATACATAAATGTTCCCCGGGGAGTTGTGAATGTTGTTTTCTTCTGATCCTCCTTGTCCATAGCCACCTGGTTATAACCATAAAATCCATCTAGCATTGACATTCTAAAATATCCTGTTACCTTTTGCAACACATGATCCATTTTAGGCAAGGGATAAATATCTTTCAAAGAAGCTCTATTTAGATTTCTGAAGTCAACACACAACCTTATTTCTCCATTTTTCTTTCTCACAGGTACCAGATTAGCCACCCAATCAGAATATCTGAGTGGGACTATGATTTTAGCATCAAGGAACTTCTTGACCTCCTTTTCAATTGATGGTAGAAGCAAAGGATTTATCTACCTAAGCTTTTGTTTGTAGGGTTTAACCCCCTCCTTCAAAGGAAATTTATGTTGAATAATATTTATATCATAAGTTTTGAGATCTTCATAGGACCATGCAAAGACATCAACATAATTCTTGAAGAGTTTAATATATCTTTCTTGAAAATTAGGTGGAACTCCAACATATAATTTGACTAACCTGGGATTCTCCCGAGTTCCAATGTTGTGATCCTGAATATGTTCATCTTGTGAGATTTTCCCTGAGTCCACAGCCACATCATTGGAATTAAAAAGCCTTTCAAGAGGAACAAGTCCCTTTCGCAGAAAATTATCTTTCAATTGAAAAATCTTCTGATTTTCTATTGAATATTTAAAACCACTGGCCCCTGTAATTTTTGTTGTCTCTTCTTCGTCCTTATCAATTTCTGTACCCCGGAACTATTCAACCGTAGTCAAAAACTCCTTAATCTGCTGGTTATCTTCAAAAACTTGCCAGTTCTTAACATTATCAGGAATAGAAGGTCTATATCTCATTTCTACCTCATATCTTAATCTTGGATTAATAGGAGGCTTGAAAGTGCTAGCAACCATAGCCAATGAATCTGCCAATCTATTTTCATCCCTTGGAATGAATTGAATGTTAAAAGCTTCAAAGAAATTTTCAATCAAATCCCATACCTCATTTCTGTATGCCTAGAGTCTAGGATTGTTTGTTTGGTAGTGATCCTTTATCTGCTTAATAATTAGCTCTGAATCTCCAAAAGCAGAAATTGACTTGACTCCCATCAGTTTGGCTATTTGTAGCGCAATAATCAAAGAAACATTTCCACACTTCTTTCATTTGCAACTTTGTAATTACATTGGCTGAAGGAAGCTGCTTCTGATTATCTTCGGCCAACTTTTCATTTTCATGTGGTGTGAAACAAGCAAAATCATCCTTCTCCTTACTATACATAGGTGAGTTTCTTGCTCCATTTCCTGTAATTGTTTTTACAAACCTATTTTCTCTGTACAATCTCCTCTCCTCCTCACCAAAAACCGGTATAAAAGCATATGTAAAATCTAACTTCAAAACACCTCCCAATTTAGCCCCCCCAGGACCTAGATAGAAGCATTCCAAATCTAGCAGGAGTATCTGCTACTACAATATCCATGACCAAGCTTCTAGCTGGTATTTGGGCTAATGACACTGCCAGATCCTTAATAACCCCCTGACACTTGACCTTGTTTGAGCCAAAAGAATACAAATCTCTCTAAGGTTTGGTCACTTTTAAATTTAGTTGCTTCATCACTGATAAAGGCGTAATATGATGTGAAGCCCCCGAATCAAACATGCAATTATGTAAAAGGAAATCTTGAACCAATAGGGAAATATAAAAAGGAGGTATTAAAGAATCTACTTCCTCTACATGCGAGCCAAAAACCACTACTGGTTTATCTTCCTGTAGATTTACAATATCACTCTCACTCTCTTTTAAATTAACAAAATCAACAATCTCCTTTTGATAAGTTGGTGTTTTTTCCAATTCTGTAAGGGGAACTTGTATTCTTACCTTTTCCAACTCCTTGGTAAGACTAAACAAGTGACTCTGTTTAGCTGTCTTTTCATTCTCATCTTCACCTTTCTTTATGACTAGAATTATTTGAGGAACTGAAACAAGCTTCTCCAAATGAATTTTTCCATTTTGATCCTGAAAAGACTCACCTCGAAGTATCTGTATCTTGCTATTCATATTTTGCTGCTGTTTTCCTTTATCTACTTGTTTTGCAGATTGAGATTCTTGTGGAGTCACCTTTGATGAGGAAGTTGAAACTTGCTGCTCACTTTCATTTTCCTAATTTCTAGATCTTTTCCTAGATCTCAGGTCATATTTCTTGTGTAGTTCAGCCTAAATAAAATCAGAGAATTGTTTCCAATATTCATCAATTTCATTTCCATCATGAATAGCATCTGCTTCATCATACACATACTCTTCTTCTTCAATGTTGAGTTCATCTTCATCAACTGCATATAATGTGGAAATTTGATCTTCAGGTTGCTCTTCACTAGGATCTGCTTCTATATATAATGGTGCTTGAATTTGATTTTGATCTTTTATTTCCTTTTGCAAAATTTGCAAAGGTTTTCTTTTGAATTGGGGATGAAAGTTCTTATTAAACTGTGTTTGTCTCTGAGAGTTCTTATTTTCTAACTCTAACCTATTTAACTTATCTGACATGGTTTTAATTATATTAGACATATCCTCCAATGATTGATTTTAAGAGGACTCTATCTTTGCCTTTCCCTTGTCTTGAGAAAGTTGTGTTTTTGGTGCTTTTCCTGTAGCCATCAGATTTGCTTCTATATCTAAAACATTCGTTTGGATTTGATCAAGGGTTTGAGCTCTCCTTTCCCTTAATGTAAATCCAAAATTTGATTCAAAAGCCCCTGTAAAAGTTATTTTCGCACCAGCAGGAGGAGGCTTAATCTCTGCTGGGAGACTATTGTACAATTTGTTAAATCTTCTGACAAATTCAGCCACAGTTTCATCAAACTTCTTTTTTATGGCATTAAAGTCTATTAATGAATATCCATGATCTCTTTTTTCTCCCCATCTCTGAATAAACACACGTTCCATCTCTTCCCAAGAAGGAATGGTATTATTGGGAAGTACTTTGAACCATTTTCTTGCTTCTTCATCCAAGGACTGAACAAAAATTCTTAGAACAACATCTAAATGTTCAAAATTTAGGCTTTCTGCAAAATTACAAAATGCTACTACATGATTCTCTGTTGTTTGTTCATCTTCTCCTGAAAAACGAGGAAGAATTTTGAGGTAATCCTATGGCATTTGATTGTAAGGTTGTGGTAGTTGAAGAGGTGCATACCTATTAACTAGGAACACAAGGGCTACCATGTTTACTGAACTTTGATTACTTACAGATGCGGAACTTGATTGAGAGGTAAATGGACTGTGCAAAGGAGGTAATGTGGTTATTGGTTGAGGTTGAATAATTACAGAGGTAAATGAAAAGTAACAGACTCAAAAGATTGTTCTTGATAGCTAGGTTCCTGAAATGAAGATGATGAAAAATATGATTCTTTACCAGATGAATGTTCAATTGAATTGCTTCCTGATGTAGACAATATAGGAATGGGTGTAATTGGAATCTTAGACCTTTCAACCCTCTTATAAAATAGGATTTCAGGATCTGAAAGAGCTTGAACTTTCTTTTGTGAAGTGTTTGATCTTGTATGGGGCCTTTTTGAAGCCAAAATTATTGCTTTGATTCAAAAAAACCAAATATTTCCTCCTCACTAAACAACCAGAGGAAAATATTGAAACCCAGGGAAAAATCTTCTTATCTTCTCTCCCCAGAAATGACACCAATTAATGTTGTTCCTTAAGAAACCAATTCCTTGGCTTAAAAATATTATTTACTGTCACTTATTGTTTATTATATTCCCAAATGAAGGACTTGGAAAACTTGACCTTAAACTCTTAATATATGTATGACCAAAACATCTTAGAATGCCATTTGTTGCTAAATATAAATGATGAATGAGGAAAATTTGAAGTGGAAGTTAAAGACAATATGTTGATCTCTCACAAGAACTATTATCTGTAACTTAGAGGAATTATGATAATGAGAAATAAATCATAGACAATATGCTGGTATTTCATAGAAACTACTATCTATAACTTGGAAAGGAAGTGAGGACTTTAAGTATGGGAGCTCTCTTTAAGGGATTTTACCTTGCAGCTTCATTACTACACTTAAAAAGAAGAAAACATTGCATGACACATGATAACGAAAGTTATAAAATTATATGTAACAACTCCTGGAAACTTCTGGTTGTTTCATTAATCAATGATGATATCAGGAATATAGTGGCCTGGTTCTCCAAAATTCCAACCCTTTCTTAGTAAATGTTTCCACTTTTTATACAT
This sequence comes from Pinus taeda, assembly GCA_000404065.3. Classification (NCBI taxonomy): domain Eukaryota; kingdom Viridiplantae; phylum Streptophyta; class Pinopsida; order Pinales; family Pinaceae; genus Pinus; species Pinus taeda. The sequence continues at coordinate 109,479 of APFE031047542.1, read as the reverse complement.
TGTGGAACATTTATTGATTTCTAAAACCTATCTAACTTCTTTCTAACTATATGAAATAAAATCGCTACAGGATTTACAGAGGGTAAAAAAAACACCTCGAAGAACAAGAAGTAACAAGAAATAAACTAAATTTAGAAAGAGATGGTAACTGCTGGCTTGTTCTATTGGCTCGCTACCGAATTCCTCTGTAAACACTTTAATGATGCTTAGTTCTTCTTAGCCGTAATGCAATGTGTTTAGTTTGTATAATATTGGGCATTCTGATTGGTCAAAATGCCAAGAAATATATATCAGATCTGTTTTCCTTTCAACCTCGGCTCTAATCCCTGATTTTCCACATTACAAAGTGAAGTTAACATTTCTTATTAATCTGGAACTCAACAAGAGTAGATCCTGCTTTATAACTATCAAGTCTGCTTGTTCAGCACTCTATTGACTTCTATCACAAATCACTATTGGATCCAGCCCACAATTGGCATGTCATATATATATAAAGTACTACATAACGATGGCGAACTTGCCGAGCCTTAAAATATAACAAATATATGCTTTCAAGTGCGACCCTTATATTATAATCCATTATAATAAAACTTCATATAAAACCAAATATATGCAAATATCCAATAAAATCCTTATAACCACGATATGATAGATGCGAGGGATTATAAAATATAACACATAAAATATCGAGTTCAACCATATAAATCGCAAACGACGTTTGTTCGCATACCTACATAAAGGCGGACCTGATGGACTTTAATATAGTATATATATATAAATATAATATATATAATATATAATATATATTTATATATATATAATAGTATAATATATATACATAATTATATATATATATAAATATATATATATACAAATATGTATATATATATATATATATATATATATATATATATAATACATATATATATATATATACATATATATAATATATATATATATATATTAATATATATATAATATATATATAATAGATATATCTATATATATATAATATATTATGTATATATATATACATATTATATATATATATATATAATATATGTTATAATATAACATATATATACATATAAATATCTATATATGTATATATATATATATATTGTATATATATGTATATATATAATATAATAATATATACATACATACATACTCGGGTTCGGCCCTTATCGCATATCGCGATCGGCGGGGGCATATGCATATAATATAAGCATTTTATGTTATTTCAGACCCACCGATGTTATAAAATATAATATATAAATTTTTGGGTCCGAATCCTAGTCGCTAATCACAATCGACGCTTATCCGTGGTGCCGACTGTCCATATTGCGAACCCACCAAACTTTTAAATGCAACATATAATATTTTGGGTCTAGTGTTAATGCTTTAACACTTGTAAATCCAGTCTTGTCCTTCGTTTCCTTTGTATTTTGATTTTCGAAATACTTGTATTATCTCTTTCCTTTTGCTTTGTATCCCTTTTTGAAAGTATTTTCAAAAAATGAAAGTTATACACAATAAAAAATGCATGTTACAATACCCTGCTTAATCCTATTGCTTCTTCTTATTTTGAAATAGAGGGGAGATTGTCTTTTCCCTTTCTTCGTGTATTTGATGGGCGTGCTCAAAGAAGCCAAGGCAACAACTACCTCCTTTTTAGTGGGTTCAAGAGACAACCTTCCCTGATCTGGGGGTATCTCCTCCCCTACAAGTGCGTTGGTCTTCTCAAGGTTGGTCTCTTTCTGTTGCTCCTCCTATTATTCTTTCTTTTCTTCTTCCTCTGTTTTATCTATCTCTGCCTCTTCTTCTTCTACTCCATCTTCGTATTCTTCTTCTTCTTCTTCTTATTCTTCAGCACTTGAGGTTGGGTTCTCACCAAGTGCGAGGAATTGGGTCTCAAGGAAGGCTTCTCTGTCCATATCTGTGAATGTGTATCAAAGGATAGGGGCTCTTGATCTACTCAAAGCATCCTCTACTATTATTTTGATGAGACCATGATGTGCTAACTTTTGTTTCTTTCCCTCTTTCACCTTCTGGCTCATGTCTATGATTGAATGTATGAGAAAATAGGACACACTTAGTCTTTGGGCTATGGGAAGACTGGTTCGAAATGTCAATTCATGGAAAAAATTGAATGGTATCCATAGACTACACTGAGTCTCCCTTCACAAGAAATGAATTTAAGGATGTGGTAGGCTACCTCATCCCAAGGATAGGGAAGACTCTCCCTTCTGACCCAATTTTTGTCTTCAATTGGTCTCTCATCATTGGTGAAGAAATTTTTCTTAGCAAAGGTGTTGTTGGGCTTCTCTTTCTTTCTCCATTGCACCCCTAGAGGATGTGTTTTCACTCTGATGATCACCTTAGCATTGATGGTAACGGACAACCCTCTCACTGCAATGGTAGTGATTTTTCTTGCTTGAGGGTTTAGTGCCATGGAAAACTCATAAGTTATATCATCATCATATCCCTTGAGAAACACAAATAAGCCTAACCAATGATGCCCCCTAAAGATGTCTACCACAGAGGGATGAAAGTTAATTCTCAATGTATCTGTGGGCTCTCTCCTATTGAATCCCCTTCCCATTTTATTCTCTGGTTTCAACTAAGTGCAAGAGGTTTTCTAGGATAGCTTCAGTATGAATTTCAGGGTAGCTAAGAGCTAAAATTTTAGTTGATGACTGCAATTAATACAACTCCTTATAGCCACAATTATTTTACTTTTATAGCCCCAACCTCTTTTAATTCAAAGGCTAACTGTAATTACTAAGACAATTTAGAGTGTATTAGTGATGTAAACCATGGAAAAAAGACATATAGACCACTTACTTCTCACTGTAATGCTTGGGATTATAACAATTGAGGATCGAGTTGATCCTAGGCAAACCTTTGTAGACTTCTCGTGGAATTTCAGTGTTTCTTGTAGCTTCATGTAGTTGTTTCCTATAGCTGCCACCTGTAGGATTTCCAAAGCAGGATTCGAATTTTACGATGGCTTCCCAAGCTTGTCCCTATATCCTTGATTTTGAAATGAGCGAAAAGTCCATGAAAGTTTAGGGTTTTATGCTATTTATAGTCAAGGCTCAGAGCTATGTGCTAGCTGGAAGTGGTACAAGTTTTCCTAATTTGGACCTTTGGCCCACTGTTGGTGATCATTCACTTCCTCCTCGTAATCATCACCCACTCTGTCTTAATTGATTCGACCTCCCTACTAACTAATTCTCACTGATGTGACATCCTTACATGGCATGTTGACTAAAATATCAATTTTTGATCATGAGCTGAGGGTGGCCAAGTTAACTTGCCACCTCCAGCTTATAAAAAATGTTGGGTTTGGAGCTTGATTATCTTCTATATTCAAAAGTACCGCCACATTGGACCCCAGTTCAAAATGGGGGCGGCAACGCCGCCTGTAAAATATTCGCTGCAGGGTTGGTCCAGGGGGGGCGACTGCGACCTTTGGGAGCCCCCCCTGGCAGGGGGTTTCGGGGGCAGCACCCCCGAAGCTAAAAACAACTGTAAAATTGCCTTGTAAAAGTATAGTAATTTCTAATCAATCTAGGCCGTTCATTAGGCGGATGATCTGACGGTAGAACTTATGTTTAGTTTAGGGTTTTTTGCCTTAGAAGGCAACCCCTCTCTTTGTATGAGGGCATTGTATTTGAGGCTGTGAGATAGATGTGTATTTTGGGTGAGCGAGAAATAGAGAGGTGAGACTGTGAGAGAAGATAGAGGATATTACAGAGGATTTGCTATAGGTTGTGTCTCTTCATTTTGCTGGATAATAGAAAGGAAGGACTGGCTGTTCAAGGTGGTCGTAGCCCAAACTGGGTGAACCACGTATATCTGTCTCTCTCTTGTTTTGTGCATTTTCTGTGTTTATATTTCTGCAATATTTTATGTGTTCCATTGCTCCGTAATATATATAATATTCTAACAAAAAAGACATTTCTTTGACATTTACACATTTTTCATTACATCGTACCTAGGGAAGAGCTAAGTGAGTTACCATACCTGTGCCTACCTTCTTTTTATTACTGCATGCTATAGTATTTGACTTTTGTGTTGCTACTCAGGGAAGTGCCTCCTTACTCTTTTTCTGTGTATTTCTTTTTTCTCTTATATGGTTGACTATTTGTTATGTTCATGTGCGCAAGTGCTTGATATCTCTTTGTTGTTGTTGCTATTGTGGAGTCTTGCTAGGAAGAACAAAGTATCTATCGATGATGGTACTCCTCCTCACTATGGTTGGGCAGACAAACTGAGTTTCAGGTTAGTTGTAGTAGTGGCACATGCTGGTACAAGAGATCATGTAGCTGTTATAGGAGATCCCGTAGTAACCCCTTTTTCTACCTTTTAAGGATTTTTTTTCTTCAGAGGGATGCTGGGAAGTATTGTAGGCTTGGAGGATGATAACAAAGCCTTGATGGAGTAGCGAAAGGTTGTTGCAATGGAGGACATGTCCTATGCGTTTATTTATTTATTATTTTTTTGAATTTTTCCTGTATTTTTTGAATGAGACAGAGCTAGGCATGCATATAGTGATCTGAATTAGGGATGCATGGATGATGGGTGAGTGGTTTGAGGAAGTTTAGGGACCCAAATCAACCTATAATAGGCATGCATGATGATTTTTTTCATCAAGTCCCCTTTCTTATAGCATTTCAGGACATCCCGTAGTGCTACAGGATCTTCCTGTAGCAGCTACAAGACATCTTGTAGCAGCTACAGGACATCCTATAGTAGACCAGAAAATGCTAAAAAAATGATTTTTGAAGCCCAACAATGGATATGAGTGGTAGGGACATGGTTGACCTAGATGAGATGGAGTGGATGGAGGGACAAATGGAATGAAACTTGAGCATGTTGTCCCTGTAGCTCTACATTTTCCACTGTCTTCAAAAACTTGCAAAATGAAAGAATTTATCAATGGACACGTTGGAGTTCCCTGTCATGGTATTCTTTTTGTTTTGTTTTATTTTTTATTTTTTATTTTTATTTTTTTGAGGGACACATAGCCTGCCTCAAGAGAGGTTTTCAACCTCTCTGCCAGCCCTGGGTGCCTCAAGGGAGTTTTTCACCCAGGGATATGTTATTTTTCTTTTTTCACTTTTTTCGCTCTTGGGATACCTCAAGGAGGTTTTCAACCCAAGAGTTGGCCTCAGATGCCTCATGGGGTTTTCATCTAGACCTCTTATTTTTTTTTTGTTTTTTTGTCTTTTTTTTTCAACTAAAAATAGTTTTCAAGAATTTCGTGACTTGGAAGCTAGGACACTTCCAATCACATTTACCTCCTTGCTAATTGTGTTGATGAATTCTTCCCTGGATTGAGGTATTTTGTAAGCCTTTAAACTATATCCATTAGCACACAATGGAATACCTTCCTCATCAATGGCCCTGTTTTGAACAACTCCATTATCATGGCACTTCTCTATCAGGTATGGGCCTAACCACCTTGTCATCAATTTCCCTTTGAAGTCCTTGGACCTAGAGTCACATAGAAGAGCCCAATCCCCTTCTTGAAAAACCTTGTCCTTGATGGTATTCATGCCAAACATTCCTTTGTACTTGGATAACTTTAGTGTGTAGGAGGGTCTACATCCTGAATTCATCCAGACCATTCAACTAGAGAAGCCTTGCTTGTTCTGCCTTTGTAACATCCAAATCCAACTATGATTCCCTTCTCAAGGTGTTGTATTCAAAATCAATGGAGAGCAGAGCCTTCTTTCGATAGACCAAGTCATAAGGAGTGAAATCAGTAGTTGTCTTCCAAGTTGTATTGTAGGCCCAGGTGGCCTCCACTAGTCTATCTGACCAATCCTTTCTACTGCTTCTCACAACCTTGGTGAGGATGCAATGCTCTATTGGTAACCTCTACTTTTCGATTGGCTTGATGATGATAGGCAATATATGTTTTGTGCTTGATCTCATGTTGTCATGAAAATTTTCTGATCAGATGCGATATGAATTGAGCTCCTTGATTAGTGACTAGGTCTCTAGGGTACCCAAATTTATAAAACATGTTTTCCCTCAAGAATTCAACCACTTTAACCTTTGTTTCTACCTTGAAAACCTTGGTCTCAACCCACTTTGTCAAATAATCAATGCATAAAATTATGTAATTTTGATGCCCTGAAGGTGGATAAATTGGTCCAATGAAATCCATGCCCCACTTGTCAAATGGATCTAAAACCACATGAGGTTGCAAGGGAATTTCATCCTTGGGAGTAGGTTTCCCCATCCTTTGGCATTGATCATATCGAATGGTGTACCTTCTTGCATGTTGATGGAGAGTAGGCTAGTAGTAGTTATCTTGCAGTATCTTGAAAGTTTTCCTCTTGATAGCAAAGTGACCTCCACAAGGTCCATCATGATAGGCTAAGAGGATGCTAAATACTTCCTCCTCCTTGACACACCTCCTCAAGATTTGATCTAAGACCATTTTGAAGAGATTGTTCCCAACCCAAGTGAATTGGGCACTCTTCCTTACAATCCTTCTCTTCTCCCTGGATGACAAATTTGTAGGGAAATTTGCAGCAACTAGGTAGTTGGCTATGTCAGCAAACCATGGAGAGAGAAAAAAAAAATAGAAAATAAATGCTCATCTTGCAGTTGATCATTAACCATCCCTTCTTCACCTGCTGGCAAATCAAGTCTAGATAAAAAATATGCAACTACGTTTTCTTTACCTGGCTTATCAATGATGGTTAAATCAAACTGCTACAATAAAAGAAACCATGTAATAATTCTAGCATTCACATCAGGCTTGTTCATTAATTACTTGACAGCAACATGGTCAATATGCACGAAGGATTTATAACTAGTGATGTAGTGTGATAATTTGTTCAAGGAATGGACAACAGCTAGGAGTTTCTTCTCAGTCACAGTGTAATTCAGTTCATCCTTGGAAACATTTTTTCTAATGAAGTAAATGGCATAAGGAAAATTGTCATCTATCTGGCCTAGAGATGCTCCTACAACTTTGTCAGATGCATCATCATGGATGTGGAAAAGGAGAGCCCAATTTGGGCCTCTAAGTATGGGTGTAGTAGTCAGCTTGTCCTTCAAGATTTCTAGGGCCTCTTGGAAACTATCTGACCAACAAAATTTAGAGTCCTTGTCCAACAATCCAAACAATGGTGAGGATACTTTACTAAAGTCCTTGATAAACCTCCTATAATATCCAGCTAAGCCCAAGAAACTCCTAACACCCCTCTTGTTTTGAGGAGTAGGGACCCTTTTTATCATGACAATTTTATTTGGGTCCTCTTGTATTCCTTCGTGGGATTGAATGACCCAAAATAGTCCTTGCATTCATCACGAATTCACACTTCTTGGGACTAAGTGGTAGGTTCATTTCAATGCACTTCTTTAGTACTTTCCCCAAGTTAGAGAGAGCCTCTAGGAGGTCACACCCATACAGAGTGAAATCATCCATATAGATTTCTATAGAGTCATGGAATAACTCAGGAAAGATGCTTAGAACTGCGGTTTGAAAAGTGGCAGGGGAATTACATAATCCAAAAGGAAGGACCCTATAAGAAAAGGTACCCTAAGGACAAGTGAATGTGGTTTTATCTTGGTCCTCTAGGCTAATATGGATCTGATTATAACCACTGAATCCATCTAGGAAAGAGAAGAAATTCTTCTGATACGAACTTAAACAGGAACACAAAAACTTACAAATATAATCATAAACATGAAGATGCAGAAGAAAAACACTTCATTTCATTAATAGAAAAATATTGAACTACACTAACAAACATAATGGAAATGAGATAGCTCGGGCGATGGTATCTTATCTTTGAGAAGAGATGTGGTGGCTACATGCCTCTGAACTATGTTATAATGAGGCTCAAGGGCCTATTTATTATTGGAAAACATAATAAAACCCTAAAGAACCAAAACCCTAACCCCAGGAGATGTAACACCAAGAGTTTGGGGGCCCCATTGGGGTTAGTTGGGCAACCAACTTCCCGAGGTTGTAACTTGGCCATATTATCTTTGTTTTGCATATATGATACCTTATTGGAAAGGTCTCTATGAGTACTACATGTTTCAACGAAGTCCCATGCCTATGGCTATTTGCCTACCGCGGACCCCAAAAAATCGTCGTTTAGGGGTTTAAAACTACTTTGGAAGTTCAGGACCCAAAAAACTACTAAAAATAGTAAATGATGAAATGAACAAGGAAACATATGAAGTTGAATCGGGGGTCTAGGTGGAATAGGCAGGTGGCCACCAATATCCACCTAGATCATTCCTCCCCCCTTAGGAAGCAATGGTCCCCATTACGTGAAGAGCCTCCATGAGGTGAGGAAATTTAGGTTGAACCTGGTCCCTGGTGAACCACCTGCCTTGGTGAAGGAGTTGGCCTGCTTTGACAACTCAATATAGCTGTATCCTTTTTTGGCAAGTGTTATTGATCTATGTGTCCATGATATGATCAGTTGTGGCCTGTTCCATGCAGCCTGGGTTGAGCTTTGTTGGTTTGAGTTGTTCTACAATGTCATATGTGTCTAATAATGGTGGAAAGTATGGTTGAAGGGGATCCAAATTGAACACTGGGTGTAGAACAAGGAATAATGGGATGCTGAGCTCAAAGGAATTGTCACCGAAATCCTTGGTGATGGTGCATGGACCATATCGGAGCAGGCGAAGCTTGTGGTGGGGTCCAACAAAGCGCTCCTTTTGAAAATGTAGCCAGACTTTGTTACCCACCTGGAGCTTGTGCGGCACTCGATGTTGATCATGGCATTGCTTGTACTTAGCATTGGCTCTGTCTAATATATCATGAACCTGCTGGTGGATGTGTTGAATGTGCTCAATAAAGTTGTTATCCCTTTCAACTTCGATCTGAATGTGATTCAAATCTACTTGAGTGGTTCAAAATGGTATGGCCGCATTAATGGGGCATAATGGTTGAAATCCCAACCCTGCTAGGAAGGGGTTGTTTCTTGTTTAACTGCAGAGAGATCTGCTGTAGTTGTGTTGGACATAGGGGAGACTTTCATCCCACGTGTGTGGATGATTCAAGTTGTACATGTGTAGAATGTATACGATCATCCTGTTGACAACCTTTGTTTGTCCATCAGTTTGGGGATGGAAAGTCATGGACTTAGTAAGTTTTGTATCTAGCATCAACCAAAGACTTAACCAAAATGCACTGGCGAATCTATTATCCTAATTTGAGACAATGGACTGTGGGATCCCTATGTGTACCCATACTTGCTCAAAGAAGAGCTTAGCAATGGCCTCTACTGTGATACTCTTTTTGAAAGCCGCCATGATGGCCATTTTAAAGAATCTGTTGATGACCACGAAAATGAAATCATTGCCATGCTTAGTAGAAGGAAGGCCTGACATGTAATCCATCGAGACCTACTCCCAAGGCTAGATAGGAGTAGGTAGAGGAGTATACAGGCCTTACTTCTTGATGGTTGGATTGGAAATGACACAGGAATTGCAGGATCTAATGTACTTCCCAACATCCTGATGAAGTTTCGGCCAGTAAAAATACTTCTACAATATCGCTACTGTTTTATCTACTCTTAAATGTCCATCGACCTAACTGTAGTGGGCCTCCCAAATCATCTTGGCACGCTCACTTGAAGGAACACAAATGTGTCCTAGGTGGCATAACAATGCATCCTGAAGGTGAAAATTAGGAACTTGCTTCCCTTCCAGGAGTCTTGGGTATATGTTGCTGAATTTTGGATCACTCTTGTAAAGATGCGGCCACCTTAATGTCTCGTACCCATAGGAGTTGATCACAGTGATCAGTACCATAACCGGTGGTCAGATGAGGCAATGAACAACATTATTGGTGCTTCCCTTCTTATACTTAATGTTCAAATGGAACTGTTGCAAATAGGTGGACCATTTCGAATGGTGATCATTCTGCAACATCCCTTGTCTCTGTATGAACTATAGAGGTCGGTGGTCTATGTGGATGGTCGTTTCCTTCCCCAGAATGTAATGCTTCCATTGAAAACAGACCTACACAATGTAATACATTTCTTTGTTGTAAATAGGGTACTTTCAGACCGTGTATAAAAGTGTCTCAATGTGGTAAGCCATTAGATTCCCATGTTGAGTAAGAACCTCACCAATAGAATATTCAGAAGCATCTGTCTCAATATCAAATGGTTGTTGTAGGTCTGGTAACGTGAGCACTGGGGTAGAATAGAGCCGGTTTTGCAACTCGAAGAACACTTGTTGTTGGGTTTTCGACCAAATTTTTTTCTTTCACTCTGCCCTTGTAGACTTGACTTAAAGGACAAGTGAAATGAGAGAACCCCAATATGAACCTACGATAGAAATTGGCAAGACCTAAAAAGATGCCGAGCTTTGTTAGAGTGGTTGGGGCCGGCCAATCTCGAATGAATTGTATCTTGGATGGTTCCACATGTACACCCTGCTCATCAATGATGTACCCGAGATATTAAACCTAGGTCAGGCCAAAGGTGCATTTATCCAAGTTAGCGCACAACTTGTCTTGCCATAGGGTTTGAAGGACCTGTTAAATAAGGTGGAGGTGCTCTTCCCAACTCTCGTTGAAGATCAAGATGTCATCTAAATACACCACCATGAATGCATTGGTGAAGGGTCACAAGATGTCATCCATCAGTCTCATGAAGGTTGCAGGGGTGTTCGTCAATCTGAACAGCATGACCAACCATTCGAAAAGGCCCTGCTTGGATTTGAAGGCAGTCTTCCACACATTAGAGGGTTCGATAGGCTTCTGGTGATAACTCGACTTTAAGTCAATCTTATTGAAATATTTGGCTCCCTTGAGCCAGTCTAGAAGGTCATCAATCTGCAAGATTGGGTACCGATTCTAGATAGTGATCTTTTTCAGTGCCCGATAGTCAATACAAAGCCTCCAGGTCCCATCCTTCTTCTGTACCAATACAATTGAGATCCCACAAGGTGATGATCTTGGCCTGATGTTCCCTTTCTATAATAGTTCCTAAATCTTCCTCTTGATCTCATCGCTCTCCAGAACAGAGCATTGATAGATCAGCCCATTGGGCAGCGACACGCCCGAGGTCAGATCGATGGAGTGCTTGACCTGACAGTGCAGAGGTACCCCTGTGGGTGAGTCAAACATATCCTTGTACTCCTCCACGACCTTGTATATCTGTTGCTATTGTGTAGAGGAGCCCTATGTGGAAGCCATAGCCACAACCTTCTTCTTTCCTTGGGGTCGAATAATAAGGAAACCAAATTTCCTGTTTTGGGAAATGATCTTACTGCATTTCCTTACAGTTATCAAAGAGATGGTGGTAGGTGGGGCTATCTTCGATATCTTGTACAAATTATTAGCCAAAGTAATAATAAAAGAGTGAGGTCTAGGCTCATATACAACATGTTGCTTCAACAAGTATGGTTGTCCTAACAGTACATCACAAACCTCAAGAGGAGAAATGTCACATAGTACCTCATTTGTGAAGGGCTTGATGCTATAGAGAAGGCAACACTGTTGGTTGGCATGAAGATCTTGTCCTTGGTGAAGCCACCCGATGGTGTACGGTTGTGGATGTGCTATAGTATTTAGGACCAACCACTTAACAACCTCTACTGAAATAAGGTTCTTTTGGCTCCCACTGTCGACAAAGCAGAGAACCCTTCACCCACATTTATGAGTGGAAGAGGCATTCCCCCTCCTCTACATATTTTGGCTCAGTCTACTGGATCTTGGTGGTGGCCACGGTGGCACTAGGCTTGCATCAATGATCTACTTCCCTTTGTCAATTCGCTTATCAGGTTTTGATTCAAAGTTAGAACCTGCATCTAATTCGGAAGCCTTTAGCTCAGCCACCAGTGACTGCTTAGCCTGACACTCACTTGTATTGTGAGTGGAGCTCTTATGGAACTCACACCATTTTCCTATGTCCTTCTCCGTCTTCAAGGTGTTGTTCTTTGCTTACAGCTTTGGTGGGCTATCCTAGGTAGCACTAACTTGGCTTGATCCTTTGTTCTATGGTTTGTGGGTGCCATTTCCTTGCTTTGGATTCGTAGATCCAAAGTCCCGCTTCTTCTGTTCAAACTTCTGCTCAATCTTCACAGCATACCGATATGTCGTTTCGAGTGAGGAAATGTTCAGGAACTCCATATCATCCAGGATGTACTTGTGTATATAGCTGTGGTAATTGAGCACCAAATTCCACTCAGTATCATCGATACCCAGCTTCGTGCGAAGGGTATGGAAAGTATTTGTGAACTCTGGCACATTTTGTTCCCTTCCCTGCTATAGCATGATCGACTTATGTATTTGTCTTCATAGCTCCCAACAGGTTAATATTGTTCCTTGATGGCATCTTAGAAAGAATTCAAAGTGGGTGCAACTAAAAATAACGAGGGTTCACTCTTGTCCTTTTGTTCACAATAGGTTTCCCACCAATCCCTGACGTGTGAGGTAGCTTTAAGAAGTGCAAAAGTAATATTTTCCTGATTGGAAAAGTCATGAACTGAAAAATATCATTCCAATAGATTTAACCATTTATCTACAACGTCTGCATCTATTAGGCCTTCAGATATGGGAATATTGAAGTAACTGATACCTTAAAAGAAGTGGCGCCTCCATAGTGGTTGCTGGATGAAGATGCATCGCCTGTGGGTAGTTGTCGAAGGATCTAGGAAAATTTATCCATCATCGAATCCCTTTGTTACTTGAGGCCTTCATTGAGAAAATTTTTAGAAGGATCTCCCATCCCCTTGTATTTCTTTTCTTCCACCATGGGAGGTCGTCAGGTTTTACGAGGCCGATCTTGCAATGGTTCAACCATATCAAGCCCTAACTCCTTATACCCTAACCTCGTTGGGGACATGCAAAGAAAAACAGAGAAAGAGTAGATCACTCTAATACCAATAGTCTGAACTTAAATACGAACACAACTTACAGATATAATCATAAACACAGAGATGCAACACAAAAACACTTCATTTCATTAATAGAAAAATAATGAACTACGCTTACAAACATAATGGAAATAAGATAGCTCGAGCGATGGTAGCTTATCTATGAGAAGAGATGTGGCAACTACATGCCTCTGAATTGTGTTACAATGAGGCTTAAGGGCCTATTTATTATTGGAAAACATGAGAAAACCCTAAACAACAAAAACCCTAACCCCGGGGGATATAACACCAAGAGTTTGTGGGCCCCGTTGGGGTTAGTTGGGCATCCAACTTCCTGAGGTTGTAACTTGGTCATATTATCTCCGTTTGGCATGTAAAATACCTTGTTGGAAAGGTCTTTATGAGTACTACAGGTTTCACTGCAGGCTTCTTGTTGTCAATACCAAAAAAAACATCATTTAAGGGGTCAAAACTGCTCCGGAAGTTCACGACCCTAAAAACTGCTAAAAATAGTAAATGTTGAAATGAACAAGGAAACATATGAAACTAACTAGGGGGTTGTTACACAGTATTTTGCCACACCTCCTGCACTTCCCTGTGACATACTGCAAAGTGCCTAAAACATGACCATCATGCAGTGTACTCATTCATATATCCAGCTCAAATCCTCCCTAAGACATTGATTGGAAAATGCCTTGAGCTTCCCTTGGAGGAAATAACTCTAAAACCCTAATTTTAGAATCATCGCTCTTATGAGACTAAAAACCATGATGGTTTCTTATTGTTCTATACCAGACCTGTGATGGCAACGCTTTGTTTACTTGTATACCCAGAATGATCCCAAAAAGGAAATTTCCCAAAGAGGATGAGAAGCTTCGTGATCTAGAAACTTCCAAAGTGGCGAGATGGATGTTGTTTGACGTAGATGAGGTCAAGTTCTCCCAACTTGGCCTCTTGGTATTATCCCTATGAGCTACCTCCTTGAGATAAGGGCCTACTCCTATCTTTGGAGAGATCCTAACTCCCTTTCCTTGCCTATAGATTCATCCTCTCCCATTCCCAAATGTTGGTCTATGTCTATTTGCACCCTTATGTTAAGATTGTGCCTATATGCTACTCATTTGTCTTGGAGAAGGAGTGCTTGGAGAGCTTAGCTTGGACTTGGATATTCATTCAAGGAGAGGCTATAAACATCAAGGTTTGTTTGTATGCTTCCCTTTCTTTTCTATTAATATACAATTGTTGATTCATTTTCCATTGATGTGTATTCTCATGTATCATCTATCTTAACATTCATTGATCAATTAACTAGGTCACTTTTAAATATGTTATGTGTATTTTCATGCCTTGTTGTGTCTTGATCTCTTGTGTAGGTGCATAAATGTTGTGAGCAGTAGAAATGAGCCCGTGACACAAGTGATTCAAGGTCTTCAACAAAGGAGATTGAGATAGCATCAGAACGGGGTAGCCATATTCTTCATCTCTCATTTCAATTGTAACTTAGGCAAGTGTCTGGTAGATTGTCACTTAGTTTGCTAGAACCACTCATTCGTTTAGAGGGATCATCTCTGTCCACAGAGAGGATTTACCTAGACAAAAAATGGTGACTCCACTAGGGAAGCTATGATCCTTTCCATTCAATCCTTCATCCTGTTTTTTTTTTAATTTGACCAACCGTTCATTTTTGTAAGAGCCCTATCCTAGGTTCTTCTAACAAATCTATTTCTCTAGAATTTAAATGCAGTAAGAGGAAATAATTTACTTTCTTAAAAGAATTTTAAACAATGAAAATTTTACCATTTACATTCTAATCTTTATAACTTATGGTGAACATTTCATTTTAATAAATTTACATGAGTAATCTATAGAGGAATACATGTACCGATGACTGGTGGAGATGTCTTTGAGCTGATGCTCTTGCTGAATGCTCCTCTTGACTAACCTAACTGGATTTACTTCCCATCCAACTAGGAAATAATTCCTAGCCCAGGAAGCCTCCACAAGTTTCCTAGCCCTCTGAGCCCAAGTCTAACCAGATGTAGTGTGTGTGTCCAAGATGAATGATCCAAACCAAGATGAACAATATTTCCGTCCTCTCAACAACCCAAGAAACCTCCACAGGTTTCTAAGGTCTCCAAAAATCACAACAAATCCTAAAATCACAACCAACCCATATCACAGTCAATCCTCCAAAATCAAGCAAGACTCCACATGCCCTTTTCTCCTTTCCCCCTTCCCTTTTATACCCTACCTCTCTTCTCCTTCTCAACCACCTCTCATTAATGTCATTAACTTTTCATCCATCCTTACAGTTGATTTCTCTTCTCTCAAGTAAATCTAGGAGTACATTTGGAAATGTGATATGAATATAAAATTGGGAAATTAATGGGAGAGGACCATGTCTTCTCCCAAGTAAATCTAAAAGTACATTTGGGAATGTGAGATGAATATATATATTGATAATTAAATGTAGAGGACTATGTCTTCTCCCAAGTAAATGTGAGGGTACATTGGGGAATATGAGATGTAATTAAATGGAGAGGACCATGTCTTCTCCCTAGTAAATGTGAGGGTACATTGGGGAATGTGAGATG
>APFE031047542.1:77679-93576 GCA_000404065.3 Pinus taeda | reverse complement strand
GAATTTTATATTAGTAAATAAATTTATAGTTTCCAAAATGAAGGTATTCACCAATATTTCTCAATATTTTTAGGTAGTGTAAACATTAATAAATTTACATGATAAGATTTAAGTAGGGCATTACATACACCCCTCCAATAAACTTTGTCCCAAAGTTAGAATGAAAAGATTCAAGGAGTTCGAAAGCATAGCAAACCAGAGAGAGTTATAGCAGTAAAATTTGATAAGTCAGACAATGACATTACTTCCCATCAAGAGTCTCCAACTGATCTATACCTCCCTATCCATCCTGACCTATTTTCATTCCCACCCTATCCATCCTCTACTGCTTTATCAGTGGCAATGACCATACTAACCACTGATAAAACCGACATGGTGGAAGCGTCAACTATATCGACCTAACTTCCCCAGCAGGCAACTGGAAATCATCATCACACATATAGGGGAGCGTGTCCACCATTACCCTCCCACGATTCTAGGTTTCAAAGGATACACGGTGGGAAATGCCTCCACCCCTCCTTCACAACTAGGGTCAACGCCCTAACATGGACCACACTACAACGCTGGTTGGACTTGTCATCGAATAATTTAGTTAGGTAGTCTTTCCACCTGTCATTTACATTTTACTCATGTCATAAGAGTGCATATCAAGTAGATACCAAATGTAATAGAAAAATGTGCATTATACCTTCCCCATGAGATGTCTCGACCTTCCCTCAATGGAAGAGTAGCTCTCGGCTATCATATAGTTCTTTCCCCCTACAAGTTATCTCTCATTCATGCATTTATATAATAGCAAGGCGTATAATCATCACATTATTAAGTCTAGTATCCACGTGTCAATTTTGTAGTTCATACTAGAAACAATCATAATTTCAGTATGTCATTGATTAGATAAATCATATCCAGTTAAGCCATACATGAAACAACAATAGCTCTGATAAGTCATGTACTAGATAAATCATCACCATGTAAGTCAGACATCAAATATTTCCATCATCAAAATCAAACCTAAGTAGTTTCACATGTTCAACCAAATGCATCAATATTACATAATGTTCATAAATAAATAACATGGAACTGCAAAATAAATCCTTAACATAGGTAGTTGTCTAAGTCAAAACGGGCATCATAAACGCTCATGTGACATCCTTGTGGAACTCCTCGATAAAAATTAGAGTTGAAATAGATTCAACTGTTTGTCATGGAAAATAGCATTTGAACCTGGATATGCTATAAGGTGGTACTAAAACCAAAATAATGGCAAGCAACAGCTTAGTGCACTATCAATTCCACTAGAAGGTTCTAGTATAAGTTTCACGCATATAGTTTCTTTAAAACCTTAGTGAATATAAAAGTCCCACTCATCCAATTTGACGGTTTTTCATCTTCCAAACCAATTAGTTAATATTGAAAATAAAAGACTCAAAACTTCAGAACTATTTCCAACGTGATTTTCATATTTTATTTTTTGTAAATTGAGAGAAATGTCCTCTAAATGTCAAAGATACAAATTTATTATATATTTAATTATTGTTTACTAGTACTAAAACAATTTCATGATATATAATGCTGCTCACAGTATGACCAGACAAATGAGAAATAATTAAACGAATGGAATAATTTCCTTTGCCCTACTGCTATTATTATTTCCCTTCTAAATGGCACCGCATCTCTAAAGATGCCTACTCCTTTCACAAGTGGCCAGTGACCACAAAAGTTGCGAAGAAAGTTGAGGGTCCTTTTATCCAAAACTAGAGACACATTATTTTTCACGGCATTTTTATTCAACACTAGAATAAGGGTATGAGTGTATTCTAATATTTTCACTGGTCTTTTATTGACTAAATAAGCTTCCATTTTAAAATCCCAAATTCTCTACGAATTGATCTTCTCATTTAATTTAATATCATTAAAAACAACTATCACAGTAAGCCTTACACAAGTCCATGGTATTCAATCTATGTTTTCACTAGAAAATTCCACCACACATAGAATAATCATTAACGTGACATATCGGATATTTCAACACATCCTAATCTGAATTCCCATGCTTCATAGTCGTTTACTTCTCAGACTCGAGATTTGTTATTATGATTTCCTCCATGAAGAATGACAAATATAATATCTGAAAGATAATCCTATTGTCCAAATGGAAAATCTACTATATCTTAAATAATAATAATGATAATCTACTATCAACAGAATTAAAAGCCACCCTTGTATGTAAAATAGAACTGACTACATTTTTTTTTTTAGATTGGGACACATTTTGGGTATAATTTACTGGCTCCCTTGTAAAGCTATATATGGATGCTAATGGTTCTTGTTGTGCATGTTGAGGAAAAGAGGTCAGATTAGGTGAAAGTTTGGGAAATTTTTGATAGATAACTTTGCAACCTATCACCTAAGTTAAAGGAAGTCTATGTTATGCATTGCAACAATAACCTTGGGGCATGCTTCTCGAAACAATTTCAAAAAAAAAAATCCTATGAATAATGTGGTCACATCTTGCACTTGACATGTGGAACGTAAGGAAGGATTGTACAATCCATCATATAGGAATCACACCACTAGGGTAGGTATGAAACCTACACAAAGACTCTCTTGTAAACAAGTATGTTCTTCATTGTATTTTCATCTTGTTGTATCCCCTCGATAAGGCTTGAGATTTCCTAATGGAACTCTTACCTGACTTCACATTTTGTTTCCAACCACGATAAAAAGCAAAGCTTTCCATATAGGCTAGTTAAAAACATTGCATGGCATTGCCATAGACCTAAACAAAGTTCGGCAGGAATAAAATTCATGTTCTCCAAACTGACAACGTAAGCTTTAAGAATCATCATAAAAGCCTAAAAATGTTAATGGGGTCTTCAATTGGCTTCAGTCAAGACAGTGAAGGTCATTAAACAAAATAGGTAGGTCATTCCGAATGATCCATGGTTCAAGGGAAATGCCTTGACTATGCAAGAACGAAAACAATGGCTAAAACTGGACCTTATGATGAGTAGGTAATACATATTATTAAATACAATTAACTATAAAAAAAAATTAACATCTTCTTTATATGTGTTTGTATCATGTAAAATGAGTATGCATATACACATCATGCCTATAATTAGGGAAGGCATAGAGTCAATGGTGAATTCTAATGTGGAACTGAGTGTGTGTAAAATTATTATTCTATACAAGGAGAAGCTATATTCATTTAAATTTCTAAGATGCAGCTGAATTATGAAGCTACCTTTTCTAATCAAGGGAACTTTTCTTCCATTGCACAATTAACTAAAACTGATTGAGAAGTTAATAATATTCATGTTCCAAGATCAAGTTTTGGGTTTCTTTAGCTCAGCTAGAAAATCTATTTAGCTTTTCTCATCTTGCTCTACCTTTGGTCCAAAATAAAGGTATCAACCTCAATATTGATGCCAAATTTGCAAAATTATCAAATTCCCAGTGCTCCAAGGAGTGAACCTTCTATCTTGAGTAGTGGAAGGTATGAAAAGGCATTGTCAAGTTGGCGCACCGTTGCTTCCTCTTTTGGGTCCTCCTAGAGGAGTTAGCTAGGAGATTTTGGTTTCAGTCCACCCCTACTCAAATTGAGTGTTAGATTTTGTAAGAGATTGCATTCTGCTTCCAAGAGACAAGACTGCCAGCTGTTTCTTAAATATCATGAGAGACCCCATGATATCTATTATCTGGTTCATAATTTGACATTCTATCTCATGGGTTTTTGATGTGACATCGAGAATTGATGTTCTGTTGCAATGGATATGTTTGTTATGACTTTTGAGTTCTCTGCAAATTTCTTGCAGTTCTCTATAGTCTATTAGGTACCAACTTTGAATGATTTCTATTGCTCACACTAAATTCTTTGAGTTTCCTGCAGTCACCCTTCCACAAAACAATTTCTGGTTCTTGGTTGTGCTCCAAAGTCCTGGTTTCAAAAGCTGGTTGTCCTTCCTTGTAATCAGAATGAGGGCCTGGAGTTCTCCACAATGCAAAAAAAGAGAGAAGCCTTGCATGTTGGAGCCAAAGGTGACTCCAACTTGAAGCCATTATTAATTATGTGTGCTATTATACCTCCAATAGGGAGGCTCCCTTAAAACTTCCAATATATCAGAAAAAAGAACACACCGACCATAAGATTTTGAATAATATATTTTTTTTTTACCAGGTGAGAGGATATGTCTATCTCCCTATGCCTCTCAAACAACAATTCCATTATCTCACTGTGAGTCCCAGAAAAATGAAGACACTGAAAAGGCACATTATCAATCAAAGCCCGATTCATGTGAAGTAGGGGCTTATGTCCCTTCACATCCTTTCTTGGATGCTTGGTGAAGCAACCTGGGTTACAAGCCATGAGACTGGGGTTGTGAACCATGTGATGGATTAATAGCTCTAGATGTGTCCAAGTACTCATCATTGATTAGGGATGGTATGTTGATTAAGTGCTATTAACCATAGGCTCCCCCTCTTTTAGAGTTGATCCAAGGTTTGCCCACCAGTCTGCTTTTTTGTTATTCTCGCAAGGACATGGTAAAAATTGATCTTGTTTTCACTATTCAAGAATTGAGGCTGACGAGTTATCTCTTGGCTTTATATTATGAACCAAATGGTTTATTGTAGTCTTAGAATCTGTAATCACAATGAATGATTGTGCACCAATACCTTTAGCTATTTTAAGCCCTTGCCATAATGCATGTGCGTTTGCTTTGTTTTTTAAAACAATATGGAGTACTCAAGCAAAGTGGGTCCTTTTTGCTCCTCTAAGGTTTTATGAACCCTCCCCCCCTTGGGCACTTGCCACCCAAAAATCAACTGAACATAGCCTTGCCAAGTGAGATGAAGTTAGTTTCTAACACAGTGGAAGTGAAGCAAAATTGAAACTAAGAAATATCCATTGCTATCTTTTCTACTTGACCTATGAATTGCATGGTAATAATCTTTGTTGAAAATGTAGCAAGTGAAGGTCTTTTGGCTTTTGCCTTAGCCAATGAAGACCTCGATTTGTCTTTCTCTAGCATAAGTGCGAGCTCATGAGATAGAATTTACTTACAATGAGTTTATTTCTAGTTTACTGGAATGATAATTTAGATTGTGTTGGAATTTTGGTAGCCATGGTTAGTATTTTCGTTGAGGAAGAAAATCAAGATTTTAATAATTATTTTGCCTCCTCTAAGTGTCAAGTCAGCTCCAACAATTGACAGGTTGACTAGGCCACTTTGTGTCACCATTTCAACCCTCTATTGATGTATATATATAGGAGAAATGTGCTCCTCTTTTGGGCATACAAATTTCTCATGGAAGAGCTTTGATTTAGCTACAGGAAAAGAAGGATAAGGAGGGCCGAAATTTCAGGAACCCATATTTCTAGGAGGGCTGAAATTTGAGGGAAGTGATTTTTGGGTCTATTGTTTCTCTTATTTCTCTCTCTGTTTTTGAATTAATGAATTGATCTGAATTTTCTCTCATAAGGGAGTTTTTCTGGGTTTTCCCTTGTTGGGGTTTTTCCCTGGCCATAGGCCTAAATTTCGTGTCACTTGTCTCTCATTATTGCAGTACTATTGTTCTTATTGTGATAATTTAATGTCTAAATCTGTACAAATTACAACATCTTGCTCTTGGAGGAACTAAGAAGCTAGTATAGTAGCCCAAGGAAAGCCACATATTTTGATGGAGGAGAGAAGGTCAAAAGAGGCCTCTCAAGGTCTGTTAAGCTCCTAATTTTCCTAAGTTACAGTCATTTGGAGAAAGGAACCAAAACTCCTACTTGAGCATAAAAGTGTAATCACAATCATCCTATAAGAAGGCCGAGACCGGGAGAGAGATTCTAGACACTGATTAAAAGGTATGTTTTCACCATATCATGAAATCAATCCAAAGTTCTGGGCATTTTCGTGGGCCTATTGAGCATGTGTACAACATTAAAGGTTTGATTCTCAACCTTATAACACTCAATGAGGGATCCGAGTAGTACTGGGTATACTACTCTTTTTTAAAGGTATGAACTCTTCGTCTTAAAAAAAAAGAAAGTCTAAGATCCATCTATATCTTTGCAGAACTAGAGCCATTTTGAAGGCATTCTGGAAGGGTGGATCTCTCCTACAGTCACAACAAATCTTGCAATCATATATCCTTGTGACATAGTTACCCTATACTCTTTGTAAGATCGATTTTGTGGAAAACAAGAACATTGTGGCACAAGAATGAAGTCTCCAAAAATGTACATACTTTTTTTCTAAATCTCAAACAATCAAAAGAGCTGACCTACTATTTATGGGTATATCATTAAGAAGTCTGTTCACAATATTCTTCAGTACTTGTCACACAGACAGGTTGAAATTTGTGTTCTAGAAGGCAATAGTAAGGCTTTGTGTTGAAGAAAGTAGTTTTGGGCACACATATATGTAGATACTATTCAATTTCACGCTAAGTCAATAATCTGACCTGTGTTAACATTGACCAAGTCTAGTATGATCTGTGCAAAATGGTTAGTAGAGAAGAAAAAGGGTTTCAATCTTTGAAGTGATAGTAATTTGTGTATTTCAAAGTGGAAACAAAGGAAAAATGGTCTATTAACATACACAAAAAATTGTTGTGCAAGAGGCTATATGTGGGATCATCATTTTGTGAAAGAAAGGAAATCTATTCCATCATGGGAATGGTATATTGTTGTAGACAGCTCTAACATTTGGGCATCACTAATGAACGAACAGAAGAGCGTAGTACAATGGAGTAGGAAGAGACAAAGAAGGATATCTCGAGTTGATACACACCTTGAAGGAAAACAATAAAAGCGTGGCATCCAAGATTGCAGGCCACTATAGGTACAATGAGTAAACAAAGAAGGATGTTAATCAAGTTGGATCCATGGACACTCTGATATATTGATCACATGAATGTGGATGCCTAGCTGAGAAGGTCATCATGAGAATTTGGTTAATGAACAATGGATCACATGTAGCCAAAGAAACCAATGAACCTAAGAATAAGAAGCCAAAGGAAGAGGATCACAAGGATCTCTTCTTATAAAGTGACTCTATCATGATTTTTCTAAACAGTTAAAGTAGGGCATGTAGTTGCATTGGTAGAATGCAAAACACCATGGCTTTTATGATATCTCATGGTATATTGGTATTGTTCACTTGTCACAACAATTATCTAGCAAGTATAAAATTTCATGTTACTAATTGATTGATGAAATAATAGGATCATTTAAGGATCCCTGTTATGATGTCACAAAGTGATTTTTATTTTAAGGAAAAAATGACCATGATGGTATCGCCATTATTTTCTTGGAAGCTTGATTGGAAGATGAGAAGAAGTTGATAAAAGGTCAGATGATTGGCTGAGACATGGTGATGATGCAGGGTCCTTGGGAAAAACAATAATACTCTTTGATAATTTGTATTTCATAACATGACTAGATTCTTTGATGGTTTCCTTGTTATAAATGATATGGACAAGTTTGGATACATGAAAGTCCAGATCAAGAGGGAACAAACACGATTTTCAACAGATAAGTCCCTTGAGTTTTCCTTCGTATCTTTGATTTTTGATTGCTTATGACTTTTATAATATTGGGATATGGTTCATATTATGATCTATTGCTATTCCTCCTACTGATGATGATGAAATTGTGTCTGCAAATCCAGCTAATAAATCTTCTCTAGAAAGAATCCTTGGTTCCGAGGATGTATGGATGTTACCAAAAAAATCAAGGATCAGGATTCATAATTATTGGTTGCAGAGAGCCAATGAAAATGTTGAAGAGGAACTGCATCGCTTGTCTGAGATATAAAAAGAAGTCTGTGATGGGTTACTTCAGCTTGATTTTAAGCTATGCCTGCAAATTCTAAGACAAGCAAAAGTTGTGGGAATGACAACCACTAGGGCAGCTAAAAATTATGATGTTCTTCAGGTCGTTGAGAGTGAAAATAATGGTCATAGAAGAAGCTTCCAAGGTTCTGTAGGCCCATGTTTTTCCATGCATTGGCTCCTTCACCCAACATCTTATTCTTCTTGGCCATCATATTCAGCTACGTCCTTCTGTTGCGGAGTATGAGTTAGCCACGGAACAAAAACTAGAGATCTCACTGTTTGAGCGATTGATAAGTGGAGGGATAGAACACGTCATCTTAAGATGCCAACAAAGAATGAAGCCTTCAATTTCAAGATTAATATTTGATCTCTATCCTTCCTTGCAGGACCATGTTAATGTCACCAAGTATGAAAACACGAAAGGAATTAGAAATGATGTGTTTTTCTAGGATCACAAAGCCATGGAATCGCAGACCAGTGAAGCAAACAATAAAGCTAACATAAGTAAAGCACAGATTTTTGTGGAACTTTGTGTTTATCTTCTCAGGCAAGGATACAACAACAGTGACATTACAATTCTGACAATGTATAAGGGCCAGATGAATGAAATTCAAGGCAGCCTGAACAACCGTCTTCGTTATAGGAATAACCAAACTGAGAACAAGAAGGTAAATGACACCCCTCCAGGTACTCCTCGAGTTTGTTCTATGGATAACTATCAGGGTGAAGAATGCAACATTATCATATGATCTCTAGTTAGAAGCAATAAAAGTTGGGAATTGGAGGGTCAAGAGGCAATATTGGTTTTCTCAAGATAGCAAACAGGGTCTGTGGGACATTGTCGAGAGCCAAGATAGGGCTGTAATGCCGAGCTTCTAGGCTCTAAAGGTAATTTGTGGGACTCAATAATTCAGAAATTAAGTAGTTCCAATTCCATTGGGCCAACTTTAACACTGGCCTACCAAAACCATCCTCAAACAGAAACAAAAGTCTCTATAACCGAAGATTTCAAACAAGTGGAGGATGGAGGGTGCAACAGACCTTGCGAATATCAGTTAAAATGCAGCCATGCTTGTCCAAGGAGGTGCCATCCATCTGACCATGACTCCATTGTCTGCCCCAAGCCTTGTCCTCATAAATTTGAGGCTACATGCAGTCATTAATGCACCAAGATCTGTCATTTTCTCATATATTGTCCTCCTTGCCAGGTGCCTGTGTCCAAGATTCTTCTTGGATGTGGCCAACGTATAACTCTTCCTTTCTCTACTGCTGTTGAGGAAGCCATTTGAACTAATGGCCCGGTGGTCAGGTTTTGAGACCTCGATGTGAGCATATTTGTAAAGGATCATGTGTGGTGTAATGGTGAGGTTTGGATGGCATATTTGAAGAATCTATACATTAGGATTATGAGTCCTTACGGGGGTTACAAGCTCTTTATAACGGAATTTGGGGTTTAGTGGGCTTTGGGTCCAAATTTTTGAGCCAAAGCTCTGATGCCACATGTAAGAGCCCTATCCTAGGGTCTTCTAACAGATCTATTTCTCTAGAATTTAAATGCAGTAAGAGGCAATAATTTACTTTCTTAGAAGACTTTTAAACAATGAAAATTTTACCATTTACATTCTAATCCTTATAACTTATGGTGAACATTTCATTTTAATAAATTTACATGAGTAATCTATAAAGGAATACCTGTACCAATGGTTGGTGGAGATGCTTTTGAGCTGCTGCTCCTGCTGAACGCTCCTCTTGACTAACCCAACTGGATTTACCTCCCAGTCAACTAGAAATAATTCCTAGCCCAGGAAACCTCCATAGGTTTCCTAGCCCTCTAAGCCCAAGTCCAACTAGATGTAGTTTGTGTGTCCAAGATGAATGATTCATACCAAGATGAACAATATTTCCCTCCTCTCAACAACCCAAAAAACCTCCACAAGTTCCTAAGGTCTCCAAAAATCACAACAAATCCTAAAATCACAGCCAACCCAAATCACAACCAATTCTCCAAAATAAAGCAAGACCCCACATGCCCTTTTCTAGCTTCCTCCCCTTTTATACCCTCCCTCCCTTCTCCATCTCAACCACCTCTTATTAATGTCATTAAATTTAGATCCATCCTTATAGTTGACCTCTCTTCTCCCAAGTAAATCTGGGAGTACATTTGGAAATGTGATATGAATATAAAATTGGGAAATTAATGGGAGAGGACCATGTCTTCTCCCAAGTAAATCTGAAAGTACATTTGGGAATGTGAGATATATATATATATATATATATATATTGATAATTAAATGGAGAGGACTATGTCTTCTCCTAAGTAAATGTGAGAGTAACATTTGGGAATGAGATGTAATTAAATGGAAAGGACCATGTTTTCTCCCAAGTAAATGTGATAGTACATTTGAGAATGAGATGTATAATGTGATAAAGGATCCGGATATGGACATGTCTTCTCCCCTAGTAAATGTGAGGGTAACATTGGATTGTGAGAAAATGTAATTAATGGAGAGGAACCATGTATTCTCCTAAGTAAAGTGAGAGTACATTTGGGAATGTGAGATGAATATATATATTATAAATATAATATATATATATATTATATAATAAACTATATATATATATTAATAATTGAAATAATGGAATGAGACCATATCTTACCTAAGATTCGATTTGAGAAGGCAAGTTGGGAATTTGAATAAAATATAAATAATGAATTTTATATTAGTAAATAAATTTATAGTTTCCAAAATGAAGGTATTCACCAATATTTCTCAATATTTTCAGGTAATGTAAACATTAATAAATTTGTATGATAAGATTTAAGTGGGGCATCACAATTTTCAGGCTTGTTTGTTTGTCTGTAAATTTTTTCACTTACTGGTGATCGCTTGAAGGTTCTTAGTTTTTGCTGATCTTGAATATCTTTTGGTTTTATCTCATCTTTCTCCACCATCGCGGTTTTCTCCTTGACAATCGCAGATGTTTTAATTACAATCGTGATTATCGTTGTTTTTTCCTTGATAGGTGCGATTAACCTAGAGGTTAAAGAAAATTAGGCTTTTTATTCTTGATTTTAGTATTTTTCCTTCTAGTAATGGTTTTTCAGTGTGATTATAGTGTCATTGAATTGGTTGACATGTTTTTCTGATTGCAATTGCCTCTTGTTTTGGTTTAAGTGTGTTTGAAGCTTGATTTTCTTTCTAGGGTTCCTAGGGTTTCTAGGTCACCCTTCATCCACTTATTGATCTATTCTTTAGAGAGCAGTTACCTTTGTTTAAAGAGTCTTTATTCATATGGACATCTTCTCCAAGTCACTTTTGGTTCTTTGGTGTAAAGTTGTTTTCATTAGTGTCGAATCAAGTAGATGCTTTGAAAGTCACTTTAGTTCCATTAGCAAGAAATATATTACACAATTGTTTGTTTTTTATTGAATCGAAAGGAAGTGCTTGTTGTTATCCTTGTGTTTTGGAAAGTAAAAGTGTATATCATTGAAGTCTTTTCGAAACATCTTGCATTCAAATCAAAAAGTGAAAGAGATATTCTTGATTAGTGAATTGTTTGCATTTTCTTTTGCTCTTTTGCACTAGTTTGCATTGATTGCATTAAAGTGAAAGGAAGATTTTTATTGCATCTTTAGCGAAAAGAAAAATATTTTAATTTCTATGGCATTGCATTTGTTAGAAGAATGAAAGATTAGATTTCATTTTTACTTATTACGTTGAAAAAATTGTATTGATGCTGTTAGGATTGTTTGATGCTTTGATTGGTTGTTTCTATTCTTTTGTTAGAATAGCCTTCATCAAATGAAAAGTTTCATTTTCATCATTTAGTTGCATTCTAGGAATAGGTGACATCATTGAGCCCTCAAAACCAAAACTTAATTCAAAGATAAACTTAAAATTTACTTCAATTAATCTAAGGAGCATTTGAAACATTAACACTCATACTTAGTGGTCTAGGCTAGAGACATGTTTTGGCTTCTATAAAACTCAACAGTTGTTGTTCACAATACTCTTGCAGTATACAAAACTAGCATGGACTTGCGCTCCCCATACCATAGAGTATATAAAGGGAGACCCTCATAGGTTGCAAACCTTTATCCATAGGAAGTCGAGTCTGTGCCCCTATAAAAGTGATATACCAAAAACCACATTCCAAGAGATTTCCTGCACGTACATCAAGTCCTTAGTAAATTTATTTGTTAAGGTGTATATTGCAGTTCATGGTTACTTGGTAATCCCTTTTTCCTAGAGTATCATGAGTAGTCATTTTGATATTTTCTGACTCCTTAAATTTGGAAATATCATCAAGAACTTGTCCTTTCAATCTCGCTAAACCAACAAAAGGGACTAGAGTCACCTTTTTGTCCTTTTCTCGACTCTTAAAACATGAAAAGGAAAATCTTTTGTTTCAAATTCTAACAATATCTGCCCATGATAACATGTCGAACCCATGCAATATCTTTTTGGCCCAATATTGAGTAAATCCTTGTGATTTTTTTTTAAAATCAGCCCTCAAAAAATCTCCTTTGCTTTTCTACTCTTGAGAGAGATTCATCGTGGCTGAACCATTGGTTCCACCCCAAAGTTCCCCTTCATTGTTTGATACTGAAGGGTCTTCACAAGGAGTTCACCTAGAACTTCCTTAGTCACTTAAAGCTCAAGGTTTTGAACTTGGGATTGTCTCGAGCATTCAACCCATTTCTTCTCATCCACCACCTTTGGATCCCTTGTCACCTCAAGAATCTGATCCAGAGACCCCTGAGAGCCTACAAAGGTTTGTCTTATATTCGTCGAATCCATTATTTGATCCTGTTGTGATATCTCCTTAGCATCCTTACACTCCTTACGATCAACTTGGTGTTCCTTTGGATTTATCTCCTTGTACATCTTAGATTCCTACTCGCCAATTGTTTCCACCCATGGATTTAGAAGGTGAGATCTAAACCTCTTCTCTGGGTCATTCATAAGTTTCCACTATTCATACTCCTCATGTAAATGATGAACAAGGGTATGAATTTCCTCCAGAAGGCTTTCCTTTTATAGGAAGAGTCTCATCTCACACACTTCTTAAAACCAATGGGCCTATGTTTCCACTTGGTTATACAACCCTAGCCCAGTTATTTTCAGGAACTCCTAGTGCTTCATATTTGTATCAAAATCCCATTTGGTCTTCAAATTCCATGCCTACTACTGGTCCATTTATTTCAAACACAACCTCTCAAATTCCTGTAAAAACTATTGCTATGTCAATTCTTGTTCAACCTACGATCCCATCGCAACCTGTAACATCATTTCAATCATCTATTTTGGTACAACCGACTGTTTCAGGTCATGATTCAGTCAATTCTTCCACCCATCTATCAAGTGAATAGAATGTGCCACCGCTTAGGGGAAAAATCTGAACATTCCTCTTGTGCCAGGTGAGACCCATGTGAGTGGATTACAATCTCACATGGTTGGGGTTAATCAACCTTATTCTGGTGGTATTCCTAACCCTGTTGGTCCATCCGGGTCAGGTAATATCCAGTATCAACATCCTTATATGGCTCAGATTCCCCTCCAGCAAGCTTATGTCCCATATGGTTCACAAGCTCTGGTCAATCCATCTTACATTCCACAAGCAGGTGCTTATGTACATCTTGGTCAATCCACTATTCCTGGTAGATATGGTCAGATTCAATTTGGAAATTACCAATACCCACAGGGTATATCCCAAGGAACTGTCCAACAACCCTTATAGCAGTAAGGGCAACCATTACAATAGTATGGGTAACCTTTGCAACAGTATCAACAACCTTTGCAGTAACAAACTCAGTTTGTTCAGCAGCCTACTTAACCTTTGTATCTGCAAGGCCAATTTTTGCAGCAGTAAGATCAACCTTTACAACAGTAAAGTCAGCCTTTGGAGCAACAAGGTCAACCTCTCCAACAGTAAGCTCAACATGTATATCAACAAGGTCATCCCTTGCAAACACAAGGTCAACCACTGCAGTAGCAGGGTAAATCTCTTCAGGTCCAAGGTCAATAGGTCCAACAACCTTACAACCCATATGCCACATGTAATGCTTATCAACATCCTGTGGTAGGTCAATATCAAACCTACCCTAGACAAAATCTACCTTATGGTCAAGGTACCTTTCAGTGGGGGAAAAATCAAGTTCCATATGGTCAAAATCCTCCGCTGTGGGGGTAGAATCCTTACTAGCAAGGTTGGAAACTATAGTTTGGGCCTCCTGAAAGGCCCTACATGCCATTCAATCCGTAATTTCCATTTTTGGCTACGTTGGAACTACCTGATGTCTCGAGGCTTACAAATGATCCTATTCTTCATTCACCTTACTGGCCTCCGATTCCAACTAAAATTCCAAGAAATTGCCCTAAATTCGAAGGAAAACCTAAAGAGGACCTACAAACCCATGTGATGACATATCACTTATGGTGCTATTCAAATTCGTATGTTGACAATTCTATCTATCTTTGCCTTTTTCAAAGAACGTTAATAGGTGTTGTCGCAAAATGGTATGTCAAGTTACCTCGAGGTACCTATGCTAACTTTAACTCTTTAGATATGGCTTTCCTGACGCACTTTCAGTTGTCAGTGCATTATGAAACTGACACTCATTTGCTAACATCTCTTAAGCAAGATACCACAACACACATTTACGATCATATCCACGAATGGAGACGTAGGCATCACCTCATCAAATTCGAGATTCCTGATGAGTTGTTGATTGAATGATTCACAAATCATTCGTAAACAAGATTGCTAAGGATATAGCAATGGGTGGCTGTGTTACCGAGGACCAAGCTATTGCTCATACCCAGTATCTAGACTTAATATATTCCCAATCTGGCATGTATATGAGATGTTGCATGATGCTCCAAGACCATAATCAGATCCGTCAAATTCAAAGTCTCTTGATGCACCACTTGTTGATGGTATAATTGGATCAATTTCCTAGACTTCTACTAAGACTTCTTTGAAGAAAAAGTCTGTTTCAGATACTAGTTCCAACCATCCTTCGAAACATTTGTCAAATCTTGGTAAAACCTCTGAGGTACATGTTGTTAAGACTACTGTAGTAGATAAGGCCTCCAAAGGTAAGAAAAAGGGTAAAGGTAAAGCAAAACTGATACTCCGAAACAGGATCTACCCAAATCATTTGCTGATGATGCTTCCAAGGGAAATCTGAAATATCCTTGCCTCATCTATGAGGAAGATGATTATACCAAGGATTGTCCATGATGTGTTGAAGTTAACCGTTTATTGAAAGGGACTCCGACTGTTTTGAAAGAACCATTTCCATCTCAGTAGATGCAGTTGGTAGACCAACCACAATCCTCTGCCTCCTCTAGTTCCCAAGTTTTCATGATGCAAGGTTCATCGCTTATTTTGATCGCTACTCAAACAAAGGATTATCAAAACACGCAAAAGCAGACGATGGAGAAAGAAGTCACTAATATACCTTCTACTTCCACTCCATCCAGTTATGATCCACTCTATATTGAGCGTCCTAACAATGAATCCGTAATCTGACCACCTCCCAAAGGTGTACTTCAGAAATCATCTTATAATCTGAATTCTAGAGTTGCACAAAATTATAATATTGTTGAAGATTTAGCTCAAGCACCTTCGACGATGTCTGCTTTGGAGGTTCTCCAAACATGTCCAATGCAACAAAAATCATTGTTTTCTATTATAGGTGCCATTGATCCTGCCGATTCAAGTTTAATTACCTTTGATATTGAAAACCACGTTCCTCGTCTTCCTCATCAGATTTCTTTTCTAATGCAAGTTATCATTAAAGGAAAGAAGATCCATCAGACTGTTATTGATGAAGGTGCTTCCACCTGTATCATGTATATTTTGTGTTCGAAGGTCATTATCTCTCCTCCTCTCAATCAATACCCTAACACTTTGGAGGCCTTTGATGGCAGAGGCTCCCATCCATATGGTATTCTCCCAAATTTTCCTATCACATTGGAAGGAAAGATCGTTGAGCTAGAAGTGGAAGTTGTAGACGTGAATTTCAATTACAACCTTCTTCTCGGGCGAAGTTGGACC
>APFE031047542.1:5159-61751 GCA_000404065.3 Pinus taeda | reverse complement strand
AACAGTACATCTTATTTTATTCTCTTTATAGAAGTGGGTCTTTCCTCTATTGAGAGCCTAGCTATGACTAGGCTTATGTTGTACACGCAGAAACTCAATAACATAGGAGACCATAGACTTTTTAAGCTAGCTTTAAATTCCAGCCAAAACCACCTAAGGCTCAAACTAGGTTGGTATAAAGACACCAAGGCTTGGTTAAACCATTGGGAGATCGACGAGAATGTTGCATTGCAAAACATTAATAACATTAAAAATATTGTTACTTCTAAGTTCATAGAAAAATGTTGTGTGAGAAAGATTTAGCAGGTAAAAGAAAATTAAGATATTATAAGGAGGTCATCAACCCCACTCTAGAAGATAAAAAATATCTCTATGTTTTAACTAGCTCAAAGAAGAAAATTAATATAGCCAAGATTAGAATGAACTCTCATGAGCTCCATAGTGAAATGGGTCATTGCGCAGTTCCTAAAACACCATGGATGAAGTCATTACAATAATATTTATCATACATTATTGTTTAGTCATGTTACTAGTCAGGATTTGTGGGTAAGATAGCAACCATTCTAGCCAACAACCTAAGATAACCTCAATTGAGAATATCTACAAGAAAAATGATGCAAATTAAACGGATAGTAAAGACAAATACACATCAAAACACTTACTTCATGATATATGATACATTTCTTGTTGCTAAAATTAAAAAAAAAAATCATAAAAACTAAGTAAATTATAATTTTATTTTAAATCATTATTATTCTTATTGATGACGATGATGATGATTAACGTCCAACAAGACCAATGTGGTCTATCAGACCTCAAGAAAAGAAAAATAATCTAATGTGATTCTTCAAAATCTTGTTTCTATGATAAAACAGAAGAGAAAGAAGTGCTCCAAGATTGCTATAGTTGGGATGGCTTAATAAGTCAAGAAGAATGGAAGTGTGGCAAATGATAGTCAATCAAGAGCGGATGTGAGCAAGAGCCAGTTGGTCTAAAAGGAAGTTTTTTTCATCTTCCACATTCTTAGTATTGCAAATATGATAGATTCTATCGTCCTAGGGAGTCTTGGGAATAGACTAACGCATGAATTCACTTTGAAGCTCATGAGAATTAGTTCTTATTTTAGCGATGTTCATTTTTTTCTTAGTGTTGGTCAACACAGAGAAATAATTCTGGTTGTAAAGGGTGGGGTTGATCACATCCTTATGTTATCATAGCTTTCTTTTACCCTCCCACTCCTTATCATCCCAAAACTTGTCCTTAAAATTGGAGGTAATATATAATTAAAATTAAAATTGTAAACGTCTTATTCCAAAATAGATACATGCCTTAAAACCCATTAGTCATTTTATATGACACTTGTATATATGCCTTTTTTTGGCACTCTACAGCCAGTATAGGTATATGTGTAGGCGTTAATGTATGGTATGTAGAAATTAGATGTAAAATATATTTTAAATTCAAATTTAATTGTAATTTTGTTTTTATTAATAAAATTTACCAACATTTTTTTAAGAGAAAAGAAATCTCATAATATATAGATAACATTAAAATATATAACATATAAATAGGAGTTATAAATTAACATCCATTTTACCATATAGATTATAACAATGATTTACTAACCATATTTAAATTTAACTAAAAGAACATAAATAGTTAATATTTACAATATAACAAGGTTTCTAAACCAATTTCTCTAGCCATAAAATCTAGTAGCACTGTTAGTTCGCTTAGCTAGAAGCTGATTGACTGTAGCCCTCTCACTCCTAGGATTTATGGCCTTCCAAATATCCATAAGGAAGGGGCTCCCATGCGTCCAATTTTCAACACAATTGGAGGGCTGACCTATCTTCTTGCTAAGTTTTTAACCAATAAGCTAAAACCTCTTGTTGGTCAGATTAAATCCCTTGTCAAAGATTTGTCTTTGTTTGTCAATGAATTCAAGGGTATAAGGTTGGATCTAGGTGATTATTTGGTGAGTTTCGATGTGGTTTCATTGTACACTAATATCCCCATTAACAAGGCCATTGAAGTAATCAAGCACATTAGAGATCCAGATACAACTTATTTAGTTGAAATTTGTCATACTTCTACTTTCTTCAATTCTAAAGGTGAATTTTATGAAAAACTTGTGGTGTTTCCGTGGGTTCGCCCCTTTCCCCAGTAGTGGCTAATATGTTCATGGAGGAATTTGAATCTAAGGCTTTTTCCTCATCTCTATTCTAAACTAAGCTTTGGAAAAGGTTT
The DNA here is from genome assembly GCA_000404065.3 of Pinus taeda. Classification (NCBI taxonomy): domain Eukaryota; kingdom Viridiplantae; phylum Streptophyta; class Pinopsida; order Pinales; family Pinaceae; genus Pinus; species Pinus taeda. The sequence goes on along the minus strand of APFE031047542.1, from coordinate 59,501 downwards.
GTGGATGACACTTGCATCATCTGGTCTCATGGTCAGGAAAAGTTGGAGCTCTTTTTCCAACATCTTAACAATTGATATAGTTCCATAAAATTTACTATGGAATGTGAAATCGATGGAAGCCTACCTTTCCTCAACATTATTATTTCAAAAATAGATGATGGTTCTTTCTCCCCCTAGGTTTTTCAAAAGAAAACTCATACTGAATAATATCTTCATGCTAATTCGCATCATTTCCCCGCTCAAAAGCTATGTGTTCTCAACACCTTAGCCATTCGAGCATTACGAGTTTATGATGAAAACCACCTAAATGATGAAAAAACACATCTCCTTAATTTTTTTAACAAGAAAGGTTATAGTAGGTGCCATTATCATAGAGCCTTCCTTAAGGTTCAAAAAGGTCCTTGGATTAAAAAATATCTTAAAGATCGGTTTTTAGGGTGCATTTTCCATTTATCCAAGGAACCATGGACAAGATTTCTAAGATCTTGAAGAAGCATAAGTCTCCTTCGACATTTAGGCCCCTAAACATTATTTGAAGCTCCCTAATATCAGTGAAGGACCATATGAACCCTAAAGATGGAAAAGGTGTTTATGTCATCCCATGCTTCTCTTGGGCTCCGTAATTTGGTGAAAATGGCCACTCAATTAATCAAAGGTTTCACAAGCATGCATCTAACATCAAACATGGAAGGTCTCGCTCCTTCGCTTTGGCAGAAGATGTGGAAAAGACAAAACATCACATTTTCATTGAAGTGGTCAAGGTCATTGTAGGAATTGATAATTTTCATCACGTAAGTTTAGGACGACCTTGGAAATTGAAAGGAGGCGTATCAATCTAAATAAAGATGATGATTGGAGTCATTGCAAGAATTGATCATTTTCATCACGCAAGTTTAGGAAGGCCTTGGAAATTGAACGGATGCATATGAATCTGAATAGAGATGATGATTGGAGTATTAATAGTTCGATCCGTGCCTTATCTTCCTAAGATTTTATAGTATTTTTTTTTGTTTACTCAGAATTTTTGGTATTCCTTTATTCATATTTATTATTCAATTTTTTTGTTTCTCCTCTCCTCCTCTTCTCCTCCTTCTATTATTTATTATTATTATTATTATTTGGAATATTAATTTGACCTTATTATTTTAATTTTCATTTTTCTTTAAACACTTCCTTTTGATTTTAAATAATAAATTATTCTATTTTTATTTTTTATTTATTTATTATTTGTTATTATTATTTATTTTGTTTATATTTTATTGTTTGAATAATTAGTTTGACCTTTACTATTATGGACCTTGTTTTTTTTGATATATTAATGATAATAAAATTAATTTAATTAATTATTTACAACTAATTTCCAACTGTTACTTTATTTACATTAAAAATTTGAATGATAATTATTTAGTCAAAACTAGATGTTATATTCTAAAAGCTAGAAAACTTCTCTCTACATCTATGTAAAATGCATCCGTACCACAAAACAATAAATTCATAAAAAAAAAAATTATATACCTTCAAACCATAGCTAGTGAACTTATGAACAACATGGTATTATCCCATTTGCAGAGAATTAACATTATTTATTTGATACTATACAAAATAGCACCATTGAATACATGATTAACAATCATGGTTTAAATAATAGTTTTCAAGCGACATTCAAATTATTGGTTTGATATTTCTACATAGCAATAGTATCAAAGGTTTACAACGAGGGTTGGTGATACAAGATATTTTACTTATAGATGTATTAGAATTACATATAACAGAGCTTGTTAGCCATGGAACTTAAAAAAACAGAAGACAATGCAGAAATACGACAAAAAGAAAGAAACTATGACACAAATATTTGACTACAGAGTTCCTCCAATTTGGACTACGTCTCTAGGCCCTGCTCAATATTGGGTAGGCCTACATTCATTAAGTGGAATAAAAAGAGATAAAAGTATAAGAAACATTATTTACAATCCTTTTACCTCCAAACTAGAAGATGGATGAAGAATGGAGAGCTCAATTTCATAAACGGACAGTACAACATACTTCTTAGTGAAAAATCGTGCAAAAATACCTATCTAAACACCCAATTTGGATAATCAGGCCTTCTTCAACTTCTCGGAACCTCCCTGCTGCTCAAGGCGAGGTCTTGACCTGCTTGCAGGTCAGGGTCTGTTGCATGTAATGGTTTTGAACTATTCCGCTGATCCCCTCTCTCCTTCTTCTGACACAAATGGTCCTTTAAATAAGAATGGTGACAAATCCTCAACTCCCTGGCAGTTCTAGCCATAGGCCAAGTTAGGCAGTTGGGATTATCTTAAGACCAGGGATATCAGGCTAGAATGATACATGCAACAAACCTTTACAAGTATGGAAAAACCCCTTTGATTGTGCGTTGAACTTGACAGCTAATGCTATCGATCGTTCTTCGCAATCGATGTACAGACCATCCATTATATTCTACGACCTATAATACAATGGACCCGTTGGGATTATACAACATAATATATAACATATCACATCCAGGGACCCCATCATAATCATAGTCGACGCTTAAACCATCGGTGTATCAACCCAACTTGCTTTCTACGATAACACAGACCCGCTAGGATTATAAATCATAATGGATAAAACATTGCATCTCACATTCCTATAGCAAACCGCAATCGACGATTACTACCGGGGCTACTTTACATCCACTAGCCCTTCTGCGATTGCGACATGTGATATATCGCATTGCAACTAGGCTATGTCGGGGACCGATCCTTAACACCTGTTCCTCCGATCCACAATATGCGATATCAAGACCAATGGCAGCCCACCATTTGGCGCTCCACAATTCGGTAAGAGTGTTTGCCATGTCACTCCTCCTGCCACCTCGACAAGTCAAACATAAACTTTGACTTGCTCTAACTTCTTTATATGAACTTGGATTTGAGTGCCATTCACATCGTTGGAATCATGATGGAAAGCACTTTGATTCAATGCTAAGTTTATCCAGATTCTTCCACTTTAAGTATTGATCCTTTTACCATGCCACTGGTACTTTTTCAATATCCACTTGGATCAATTGGTTCATCCCCCTAGGTATAGATAGGTAGTGGCTTATGGTGAACAACTGTCTTTTCTCTTACGCGCCAAGTTTGAACTAGAACCTTCTCAAGTCTTTCCTCCATGTTGTTGATCACTTTTAGTGACAATATGATGGTTAATAAGGTTGAGAAATGGTTGAGGAAACCACCCAACCCAACCCTCCTAGTTTTCGGTCATTTACACCCTGTCCAAACTTGGAAGCACCGCTTTGCAACTGCACTTCATTGCCAAAACAGTTTTCTAATTGTTCAAAGGTAATTTCACTCACAACCATCTTGTTGTTTGATTAATGTTCATGGATAACATGGTACAATCACTAACAAGTTCTCATGCTTTCAATTTCAAGTGGCCTGTCTTCTTGTCAAGGGTTTCCTCAAATTTGTTCATTGAATGCTCCTCTTCGGCTCTAAAATAGGTAAGGTTCTGATTGAGCGATGGTTTTTCTCCTATGGTATTCTTTCTTTTTAGGAGTTAAGGTTGACATTTACAGCCAATTACAGGCTTCTGCTCCATGCCAGATTCCAATTTCTCATAGGTAAAATATCCTTCTTAACGATTGTATTTACCCCAGTTTTGTATAATGGCAATGTCACAGTTATTAGCAAGGCTTCTAAATGGCTTGCTTGATGTTACAAGTTATACCCTAATACTCCATTTTCTTCGAGTTTGAAAGAAGTCTTTTATTTAATGGGATGAGTGGTGAAAACTAACCCTCATATTTGTTTTTTCCTCTTACTAGGTGCCTGTTGTAGTGGCTGCATCACTCTCCAAAATTTTGGCCAACATCCAAATTTCAGAGCCTTCCTTGGTTTCTAACTTGATGGTCAAAAACACTCGAGCTCATCCCATGAGACCTTGTTGAGTTTTCACACCCACTTTGTTTGATCGATCACTAGTCGTATTTTGGCATGTTGATCACTATGTCATGCTTGTGAGTTTGTTCTGGCATTTTGAAGGCCTGTCTCTGTGTGTATGAGTTGTTTTCCTTCTATCGACATCAGTCACACTCACACACTAATTTGTAAAAATTGTCATACAAGTGTCGTTACAGTCGTTCGAAGACATATTTCAACTATCACACTTGTCGCTCTCAACCTTCGAGTCAGTCTCACTGAGCACATGTTGTTTTGTTGGTTAGAGGTTTCTTGCCATCGATTCATGCTAAGTGCGTGATCAAGTTGTCGTGTCTGAATGAGTACACCTGCTTTCACACTTATTCAATTTTCCTTAAAATTTGTCGACTCAATTTTCCTTAAAATTTGTTGACTAGACAACCCTCCGTCAATCGAACCCAATCTCAGTGACCTTGCACTGGTGCCCAAAATTGTGCAAAGCTTGAGGTTATCCTCTGGGTAGCCTGCTCTGTGCAATTCTAGAAATGGGCCAGCTGATTCACTATTAGAACTGCATAGAAGTTGTCCTAAAAGTGATCCACTTTGTGCTTTCCGCAAGATCTCGCATCAAGCCTCCCATTGGTCAACCGGTGAAAGAACTTGAGTTGTGACCCTAGGTTGTACTGAGCTCCCAAATTGTGCAAAGTTGTCCTATCTTGCCCATCCTACCTGCTCTGCAAACAAACCAGGAATTGTGCAAAACTGTCATGACAGGCATCCCTTCTTGCTCGCTTTACAAATAACCCAGGAATTGTGTAGAGTTGTCCTGATAGCCAACCCTTCTTGGCAACTCTACAAATAACCCAAGAATTGCATAGAGCTATCCTGAATACCAACTATTCTTGCCCACTTTTTAAATAACTCAGGAATTGCGTAGAATTGTCCTGTCTAACCCTTCTTCCATGCTCTGCAATCAACTCAGAAACTACACGGAACTATCTAGACCTATACTATCTCTCACGATTGCGCAATTTTAACTAGTAGCTCCTGCAACCCGACTTTTTGCTCCTCTAGAAAATTGCACAAATTTTTCTACTAGTGCCTCTTTCTGCTCGCAATGTCCTCCCTGGAGAAATTGCATAGATCCCAGCTAAGTTACCTTCCTTGTGATCACCTAAAAAATTGTGTAGATTGGTCAAACAACTCCCTGACACCCCACTTGGACTTCCTGTCGGAAATTGCGCAGTTCTGTCTCCCACTTGGGTTTTTCCCCGCAGTTTTCACTATTGTGTTAGATTGAGGAAATTTGTCTCCTAGTGAAATCTCCCATAGTTTTTCCCAACAGTGCTCTAGAGCCCTGCATCTCAACTTGTGTTGTTTTTTCATAGTCTTAGTGCCTTGTCCCTCTCCCGGTCACCTGCACCGAAATGGAAAATAATGCATCATGGTAGACTAGGAGACTTTTGGGTTTGATGTCGTCTCATCATGAGTGATTGCAGGAACATGTACATCGATGAAACATGGCGCGATGATGAAAAGGATGGAAAAGAGGCGCATGATAGAAGACTTTCTTATGGTCAAATGAACACATGAAGCACATCCAGCAAGTGAGCGAAAGGGACACATGCACATGCACCATCACACAAGACCAAGACCATTGAAGACTCAACAAAATTTTCCATGCAGAGGTGAAGACATGTTACACCGAGAGCATATCATCACTTACCAGCACAACAACTCAACACAGACAATCAATTAGTACATGTCAATAGTGTCATTTCAAGTTGTTTCATGAGTCTTCTTGGCCACATCAATACTATGGGCCATACTTGTTGTAATCAATTTAATGTAAAGTGGAAGTCCAAGAGACCCACACATGAAATCAAAAAGTCATGTCAAGTCGAAAAGTCATTGGAAGTCAAAAAGTCATGAGGGAAGTTGAAGAGTCACAAGGGTCAGTTATACCCCCTCATTGTATTAGCAAAATCATTTTCACCTTGGCTCATCCCACATAGCCTTGAGAGTCTGTATTATTTTTCTTTGAGGAGCAAGCAGTGACTCCAATGCCCTATTACTGGGGATAGTGATGTATGGTGTATAGATGTGTCTTGGAACTTTTGCTTAATTCATGTTAGGGTCCTATAGTTTTTATAGGATTGCTTGATTATAAAAGATCATTATTAAGTTTGAGATGTTGAAAATAATATTTCCTCCTGCAAATTATTTTCAAAGGGACACCAAGTACCAAGATCAGATTAGATTGCAGGTATTTTTTAAGATTAGATTAGATTGCAGGTATTTTTTTAGATCAGATTAGACTGCAGGTATTTTCATCGGAAAGAGCTCAGAAGCATCTTTCCAACAGTATATTATTCACTCAAATTCAACTCGTGAATCAAAGGAAAGAGAAAGTTGAAGTCTGCACCAGAAATCATATAAAAAGGCATAAGTAAAAAATAATTGATTTTGAAATATTAAAATAAATTCAAAAATAAATGAATGATGAAAACTTTAAAAATATATGAAAAATTCATTTATTCCAAAATCCAAAAGTCTAAAAGTCAAAAGGCCCACCCTGTACTCATGCATTAATTCCCTCATCATTAAAAGCATAGGGATATCTGCATATTATGAATCGACAATTATGAATAGGTTCCGGATCCCCCACCTTCGACATACCAGAGGGCGGATCCAGAATGCACTTTTACTGTACTTCACAGCTATCAACCTCATGTAATTTTAGAGCCCCCCTAAACCTCTCACTGCCCTCTCGCCACCCTCCGTAATCCATTTGCTATGTTGGTTTTATTTTTTTAAAAAAGGCCGGAATGGAAAAGTACTATGTGGATGGGAGGTTGAATGGAATTCAATGCGATTATGAAATGAATGCTTTATGAATGGGAATAAGAGGGATATTTTGCAATAGTATGTTCATGCAATTAATGTATAGGTGAGCAAAAATAAAGCGCTTTATGTAAACGAGTTTTACACATAAGAGGACAAGTAAAAATGAGTTTTTATAGAGAAGCAAGATATTTTTGTTTTAAAGGGATAAAAGTCAAAATATAAATGTTTTACCAACCATGAATTTACAGAAAACAACACATGGTTTTGGAAATCCATCCAAAGATTTACAAGAGTAAAAGGAAATTTACAGGGGAAGGTAAAAGGAGAAACATGAAATGGTGTTTGAAAACAACCCATGGATTTTTGAAACAATATTTATAAATCATTCTAATAAATACTTTGAAATATGAATTTCATTTAAATATTTGGAAATATTAATTTAAATATATTATTTAAATCCAAATATATTGTGACAAAACAAAGTATTTAAAAGATGATGGGTAAGACAAGGCACTAGCAAGATAAGTAGGGACAACAATGCATATTCAACTCAACATTTCAGAATAGAATGCAATTGAAAGAGGGAAAACAGTGCATATTCAACATATTCAGCTCAACATTTCAGAACAGAATGCAGTAGAAAGAGGGACAACACTGCTAGCAAGACAAACAACATTACTCATTCAAAGGCCCAGTCATTACTAGAATACCCAGAAAAAACATATTTCAAGCAGTTAGTAAACAAATTCCATAATGGAATGCACATTACTTGCAAACAGTTCAGAGTTTCTAGCAGGAAAATTAGAGATATTACCTTATCTTTAATTTATTATGTAGGATTTCTCTAGAAATAGACACAATCAACAAAAATTCACTTTAAACACTGAACATAATATCAAAAATAATATAAACTTCCTATTACTTAGTTGTATTTTGGGAAATATCTACAGTTTTTTGGTAGATATCGTTTGTAATATTTTTTATTAGAAATAATATAAACTTCCTATTACTTAGTTGTATTTTGGGAAATATCCATAGGTTTTTGGTAGACATTGTTTGTCATAATTTTTATTTAGATTTTCCTGAGATTATTAGAGAATATTTTGTAAATCAATTCCTTTTTTGGGATTTGATATTAGTTTAGCAGAAGATCTCTAGATATTTTGTAATTATCAATATAAACACTTCCCTGTTTGAAGTATCAAGGGTTGAATCTTGAATGAAATTTCTAGTGCACATTGTATTTTTGAAGGACTGGAGCATCAATAATACATGGAACTTTTATAGGATTCAAGTGGTCTCTTTGAATGGTGATGTCTTTCTTGTCTTTATCTGTTTAAACACTATTATTTCTTTCCTATGTTATTCTAAATCTAAATTAATCAACATAAATTGTGATAAATAGGATTTGTTATCAAGAACGCCCTATTTTGGTTGTTGTTAATTCTAATGCTTTCCACTAAACTCAGGATAAAGAATTCTTAATTTCTCTTTGTTCTATACTACCTTACATTTATGCTTTTGCACCATCCATTTAAACTTTGAAATGATCCATTTATTGCAACGTAGCTTGCCCTGTGAGAACTCCTTTAAAATTGATGAACAAACTCTAGTTTAGTTTATAGACTCCATAGCCCAATGGAATTATAACACTCAAATAAACCAAACCAATCAATAAAAATAAAACAAGCACAATCATAGATAGCCTAAAAATTTACATAAAAACAAAGCTAAATCATATAGAGAGATCTCTCTTTGAAGCTGGTAGGGCTAGATCCCAACTTCCAAAGTGGTTTTGATGTTGTCCAATGTGTTTACTCCCTCAACCTCAAAAATATAGAATGACAACAATTCGGAAGCCTGTTAACAAACCATCACATTTTCACACATGTATCGTATTCGTTTGTAAGACTATTCTTTAGACACTTATAATACATGTTTCTTTAACTTGTAGTGAGATAGTTGAACTATTTTGGTTGTTTTAGTGCATACACTACTAGAAATGTGTTGTATCAGTTGTTATCATTGCCTCGCATGTGTGGAATACTCCGCCGGACACTAGATAGACTCATTCTTGTAAGAATTTTATAACGTTTGTTGCACTTGTGTGGACTACGTTGCTGGGTGTTGTACGTGCTATCTATTCACTTTGTGTTTGTGACTACCACATCTATGTGGACTACTCCTTCAGAGTCTGTGCAAATCCTGCTGTGTTGTGTGTCCCCACCTGAGTTGGGATTATTCCCTCTCGACTTGAGAGTCACTCTCACCCTCTCCCTCTGCTGTGAAAGAACATAGACACAAGTTACACTAAGCACTCACTAGGCACACAAAATTCACTTTTTGAAGACTAAGTGAATCACTCTCATGTGATGACAAGCAAGAGCACAACAATTCAACAAAGACAACAAAGTTAGAAGGAAAAATATGTGGTTTCCTGTATCAAGAAGGCAACAACAGATGGATCTACATTGTACAACCCAAATTTTATCAAAGATTTATTGTTGTATACATTTTCTTCCAATAATTCACTCGCTACAGTGCTCACACAGAAGGATGAGTTGAACAACGAACATCCCATCTCCTTCATGAGTGCCATCATGCAGGGACTCAAGTTCAACTAACTTACCATGGATAAACATGCATATGTTGTATACAAGGTGGTGAAACATTTCAGACCCTACCTACTAAAACATCACTAAATAGTCTTTGTGCCACACCCAGCAGTCAGAGTGCAACTTGTTCAACAAGAGCTAGGTGAAATACATGCGAAATGGATGACAAGAATTCAGGAGTATGATCTTGATATCAAGCTTGTTCACATTGTCAAGGGTCATGGTATCTGCAGACTTGACATAGAAGTAGTACATGCCTAAGAGGAAGATGAAGAGCTCATCTGTTGGGAGCAAGAAATCAAGATGTACAATATGGAGCGAGAACCACCCACTTCACACAATAACTCTTTGTACAAAGAAGTGTGCCAATACCTTGAGCACAACACCTTACCCTCTCACTTTTCCATGCGATATAAGAGGGCACTTCGCCTATAAATTTTATCTAACTAGTTCGTGCACATAGTGCTTTACAGAAAGCACAATAACACAATTTTGTTGAGGTGCCTGAAGGCACAAGAGTCAGAGAGAGTACTGCATGACATGCATGATAGACCAGCCAAAGGTCACTTCATGGGTAGAGAAACTATGCATAAAGTCATGAGAGTTGGTTTCTACTGTCCAACATTGTTTAAGGATGAACATGTTTATGCTCACAAGTGCTTAGTCTACCAGTGATGTGCCAGCAGCCCTGCTACATCCTGTTGCAGTGAATGAACCATTCCAATAGTGGGGCTTAGACATCATTGGGGAAATATTCCCCCATTTATCAAGGTTGGACCACTACATTCTGAATACTACAGATTACTTCACGTGGTGGATGGAAGTGATTCCGCTCAAACAAGTGAAAAACTAGGAAGTCATCAACTTCTTTCAACAAAACATCGTCTCGAGGTTTGGCGTTCCTATATCACTTGTTTTTGACAATGCAACTTACTTCTGTTTGTTGAAATTGTATGATTTTTCATTAAAATCTGGTATTGTGCTTAGCCACTCATCTACCTATTATCTGAAGGGAAATGGTCTTACTAAATCAACAAACAAGAATCTTATTCGTATCATCAAAAATTCCATTTACTCTGAGCAATGAAACTGGCATTCTACCCTGGTGAATGCAGTTTGGGCTGACTGAGTTACACCCAAGTCCTCTCTGAACACATATCCATAATTCCTTGTATACAATAAAGAAGCCATCCTACCACCCAATATATGCTTGCCTCCTCTTTAGTTATCCCAAGAATCCCAAGGCCAGCCATGTCTATTGATTCATCATAGGATGGACACATTATACAAGTTAAAGGAGGAATACAAGAAAGAAAAAGAAAAATTTAAACTCCACCAAAACCATATCAAGAGATGGTTTGATCGTAAGTCTGTAGGGAACACTAGCTTTGTCGTGGGTGACTTAGTCTTGAAATGGGATAAACCCCATGAAGACAAAGGAAAACACACGAAATTCCAGTCTCTATGGATTGGTCTGTACATGGTTCATGAAAAGCTTGGCCAACACACATATCACTTGTAATCACTTGATAGAAGGATTGACAACCTTCCTGTCAATGACCAAGATTTAAAATGTTATTTTTAATGATATGGGGCTGCGCCCCACCCATGTACATAGAATACTTACTATTTCTCTATTACTTTGTTGTTTTTGTGTTGCTGCTTTAATTTGTTGTTTTGCTTTGTTTTCTTTTCTTTGTTTTGGTTTTATTGTCATTTTTGTTTTGTAAATAAGTGCTGTCATATGTTGTTATGGATTTTAAATAAGTATGTGGTCGAGTTTAAAGAGTGTTGTGATACTGCAGCAGTTGGCTAGTCCCGTGTCCATATTCTCTGTGCTTGGTTTTAAATTTTGGTCGATGAAGCCTTGATGAAAAATATGTAATGTCTGTAAGGGAAGCTCTGGTCAAACCATGAACTTGTGTTCAAACTAGGAAACCCTTTGCCTGTACTCAGTCTTCTTCTCTATGTGTTGAAGCTTAATCCAACTAGTAGAAACAGAGAAGGGGAAAATCTAAATGAGCAAACCTAAATCAAAGGTATTATATGATTCTCTGAAGGAACAACCTCTTCTGTTCTTAATAAGTTAGGATCCCTCTTCTGCCCCAAAAATGAAAAAGTTCCTATACACAATCCCATTTTCAAAAAAACACAAAGGCAAAAGAAGAGAAAGGCTTCCTATGCAGAGAGGTGAAGTAGGAAACTCCACCGGGGAATTGACCAAGCTTACTAACAGTGGAGCAATGCTTGTGTTCATGTGTGATTCCGTCGGGGTACTACAGGCCTGCTGGTAGTAGAGAAACACTAGAGATGAAAAATTATACTTTACGAATCTTAAGCTTGCAAACCAAACTACCCTTCTTGATTTTGAAACATTGTGATCTAGCTAAAAATTTTGTTGTGTTTGACTGAGTTGGTACATGGTGGACCATGTCTATCCACAGGGGAAGCCAAAGTAACCCACACAATGAATAAATACCTCCTAAAATGTGAAGGCATGTGTTACAAATGAACTGAAACATAGAAGTTGATATTTAACCAGTGTGTCGCCAAGTGTTGTAGTGGTTACAACACCCTCCAAAATTTTGGCTTGCATTCAAATTTCAGAACCTTGGTTTTTAACTTGGAGGTCACAAACAATCATGCTCATCCCATGAGCTCATGTTGATTTTTCACACCCTCTTCGCTTGATCGATCACCAATCGTATTTTAGCATGTCGATCGCTATGTCATGCTTTCGAATTTGTTCTGGCATTTTTAAGGTCTGTCTCTGTGTGTATGAGTTGCTTTTTCTCTATCGAAATCGGTCGCACTCACACAATAAATTGTAAACACTTTCACACAAGTATTGTCATGGTTGTTCAAAGACATATTTCAACTGTTGCACTTGTTGCTCTCAACCTTGGAGTTAGTCTCACTGAGCACATGTTGTCTTGTTGGTTTGAACTGTCCTGTCATCGAGTCATGCTAAGTCTGTGATCACATTATCGTGTTTGCATGAGTACACCTACTTTCACACATTCAATTTTCTTGAAAATCTGTCGACTAAACAAGCCTCCGCCAACCAGGCTCGATCTCAGTGAACATGTACTGTTTCCCTGAACTACGTGGAGCTTGAGACTATCCTCTAGGTAGCCTGCTCTACGCAATTCTTGGAATGATCTAGCTAACTCACTCCCAGAACTACACATAAGTTGTCCCACAAGTAGATCCACTTTGCACTTCCCACAAGATCTCCCATTAAGACTCCCTCTAGTCAATCAGAGAAAGAACTTAAGCTATGGCCCTGGGTTGTACTGAGCTCCAAAATTGTGGAGAGATGTCCTATCCTGCCCATCCTACCTGCTCTACAAAAGCCTAGGAATTGCACAGAGCTATCAAGATAGCCAAGCCTTCTTTCCCACTCTGCAAACAACCCATGAATTGCGTAGAGTTGTCCTCACAACTAGACCTTCTTGAACACTCTACAAAAAACCTAGAAATTATGCAAAGCTTTCCTGATAGTGAGACCTTCTTGCGCACTCTACAAACAACTCAGGAATACCGTAGAGTTGTCCTGTCTGACCTTTCTTCCATGCTCTACAATCAACTCAGAAACTGTGAAAAACTATCCAGACCAAGACTATCTATTAAGATTACATAGTTTTTACGAGCAGTTGCTACAACCCGGCTTTGTGCTCATCTAGAAAATTTCCAATATTCTTATTCCAGTGCCTCTTGCTTCCTGCACTATCCTCGATAGAGAAATTTCATAGATCCTGGCTAGGTAAACTACTCTATTCTCCCCTGAAAAATTGATCATATTGGCTGATTTGATAATAACCCTATGAGTGACCTTAGTTGAAGATTTGTTAAACAAAAGGTATTATAGACTCATGTGCTGGTGTGTGCTCTGTGTTATTGAAACAACGGATTGATCAGATTGCTAATACATAGACATTTTAAATGGAAAGAAAACAAAGAAATACAATAAGCAATACTAGACACAAACAAATTTTAATAAAGAGTTCACCCTATTCTCCAGGGCTACGTCTCCGGTCACGCTTCAGTGGTGGCCTGGTTTTATTGTGTCTTACAACAAAGAATTTACAATGCAGGGACTCAATATGAGTTCTCCTGACAACAGATTTTGCATGGCAGGGTGGTTCTTGGATTCCCCAAGCCACTCAGAGTTCACAGACTCTTTTCGACCTACCAACTCTGTGACCTTTGGTCTACAGTGGAAAGAGCCAACTATGGTACTCAATCCAGACAGATCCCTCTATGGGAAGGCTTGAATCTTCAAGCTCTTTAGTGCTCGACGATGCCTGTGGTTAGCTCGGCCCTCTGTCTCCTCTACTTGGCTTTACTGCTCTCTGTGTTAAGTCCTCTTCTCAGGGTTTGCTATTCACTGTCTCTTGGGTCGCTCAGATTCTTCTCCTAATTCTCCCTCTCTTCTCAACTATCTCTCTATTCATGGCTTTAACCAATCGATCCTATGCATGTTCGGTTCCTCTCCCGCCTATGCCGAGTCTCCTCCTACAGTTGTGCTTGGAGTTCCCTATTCAGCATCAGCATGAATGCTCAGGGAGTGCCACGTGTCTCCATCTAATTGGTGTCAACATGCTTCGTTGGCTCATTCCTTCAGTTATGTCGTGAATATGCTCTTCCTCCATCGTGGTGGTCAACGGATTCCAAATCCCTTTTAAATCACAACTTATTTCCCTGTCGATTTCACTTCTTTCCATTGAGCACAATCTCAATCGTTCGATCTAGGCTCCTCCAGATCCAACATCATACGCACGTCGAGTGCGGTCAACTTGCTCGACTGTTAACACATGATCACGGTGGTTTTTCTCTCACCTATGCTGCCACGCGTCGATTGCTGATTGTGATTGCTTCGATTTCTCCAAAACCGCTTACCATTCAAGGGCATCTCGATCAAACCACCGGTTTCTAGGCCATGGGTCCCACCATCATACATTGGCACTTTTTACCTTTTTCTGCCCATGATCCTCTGGGTCCCAACGTGACCGAGTGCTTAAGGATCCCCATTTAGGCCCTGTTCACTTAGGCGCTAATGGCGCATCAAAATCGCCTCATTTTCCCTATCCGGGGCTCCCAGGGGCTATTTTGGCCTCCTGCGCAGTCTCCATGGGCCTCGGTTAGCGCACTTTGAACGAGGTCCTCGTCGTTTCGCACCGGCTGCCATGGCTATTGGTTTAGGGGTTTTTTGATGTTGTTTTGGATTTCATTAAGGATTTGTTTTTTTCCGATACAGTCAAGGTGCTTTTTCAATCGTTTATGGATCTGATTTGAATCACGACCTCCCTACTAAAAAATCTTTTGGACCACCAAAAGTTGGTTTTCTTCTAGCATCGACTAAGTGAGGAAACTGCTGTCTCACTTGTCCAATTTCAATCCACTTCGCATTGCTCGGCTTTGAACCTTTAAGCCCAATCCTGAGGTACTCCACCTGTCCACTGCGTGTCGTCCTCACCTTCCTGTCCAGCACTGTGTATTCCTACAACTCATTAAGATATTCAGGTAGCATGTCATCAACAAAAGGTAATTGACTTTGCTCTTCAGGGTCCTCAATCATTGAAGGTTCAAACAACCTCAAGCAGTCTATGTTCAGGACTGAGTAGATGTGCATGTAAGCTGGCAAATCAAGGCGGAAGGCATTTTCACCAATTTTCTCAAGTATCCTAAAGGGTCCATACCTGATAGGTTTTAGCTGTTTACCTTCACCTTGCATTCTGTCCTTTCTAATATACATCTAGACTTGGTCTCCAACTTGAAAACTATGCTCCATTTGATGCTTATCATGCCTAGCCTTGTACTTGGCCTGGCTCTTTTCCAGCTGTTCCTGTACTTCCTGGTGGATCTTCTGGATCTATTCAATGAACCTAGTTGCCTTGTCCACATCATTGTTTCCATCAACCATGGTATCTTTACCAAAGGAAAAATCCAAAAGGGAGCTTGGTATGAAACCAAAACAGGTCTCAAAAGGAGATCTTTGTGTAGAAGAATGTCTGGCTCTATTGTAAGCATGTTGCACATAACACAAGTGTTCATCCCAAAGCTTAGGGTGTTTGCTGCAATATCCTCTCAGTAACTAGATCACTATCCTGTTAACTACTTCTCTCTGAACATTTGTTTGTGGATGAAAAGCTGTGCTTTTCTTCAACTTGGTTTCCATTAGTTCCCACAGACTGGACCAAAACTTTCCCACAAATCAGGTGTCTCGATCAGATATAATAGAAGTGGGTAGTCCAAAATGAACCCATATATGTTCAAAGAATAGTTTTGCAGTTTGTTCAGTTGTAATTTGTTTACTACAGGGTATCAAAATACACATTTTATTGAACCTATCCACAACAACATACAAATAATCATGACCTTTCCTAGATTTAGGCAGTCCTCCAGTGAAATCCATGGAAATGCTTTCCCAAGGGTGAGAAGGAACTGGCAAGGGAGTGTACAAACCTAGTTTTCTATTGCTGGGCTTGCTTTTAGCACACATGGCACACCCCTTTACATATATAGAAACTGTCTCACTCATTTTCGGCCAATAATAGAACCTTTGCAGCTGTGAAACTGGCTTACTTACCCCAAAGTGACCTGATATTAGAGAAGTGTGTGCTTCCCTAATTATCTTTGCTCTCTTAGTTTATGGAATGCAGAGTTTCCCACAATGATATAAGAGTCGATCCTTCACATGATAGTCCAATTCTTCTACTCTTTTTCCTTGACTCAAAGTTGCATATACATCTTTAAAGTCCATATCCTGAGCATACTGTTTTATGTAGCTTTCATGTGGCACAGAATTATGCTTAAGTATGGTAGATTCATTTATAATGGGTCTAGATAACATGTCTACAACCTTGTTATGTATGCCCTTTTTATATCTAACGACTAAATGAAACTGTTGTAGAAACCCCATCCATATGTAATGTCTTGATTACTGCAGTTTAGTTTGGGAGTGTAGGTATTGAAGTGCTTGATGATCAGTATGTATTACCGTTTCTTTGCCCATTAAGTAATGTTTCCACTTTTTCACACTCTGAACTAATGCATAGAATTCCTTATCATAGGTAGGATAGTTAACTACTATAGGATTAAAAATCTCAGAATGATAACATATGGGTTTACCGTGCTGTGTCAACACTGCTCCCATGGCATAGTCACTGGCATCAGTTTGAATCTCAAATTGTCTTTGTAGATCTGGCAGTGCTAGTACAGGTGCTGTACTAACCCTTTCTTTCAAGGTGTCGAAGGCTTTCTGCTGTTTTCCTCCCCACTGAAACACCTTGTTCAATCCTGTCAAGGCATGTAAGGGAGCTGCAATTGAGGAAAAGTTTGAAATAAACTTCCTCCAATACTGTGCTGCTCCTAAGAAGCTTCTCACTTTTGTAGCAGACTTAGGTTTACGCCAATTCATGATGACTGCCACTTTAGAGGGATCTATTTTCAATTCACCTCCCCCTACTATATGACCCAAATAATTTAGAGAGGTTTTGCCAAATTCACATTTAGAGAGTTTAACATAAAGTTTTTCTATTTTCAAAACATCTAATGTCTGTTTAACATGCTTTAAATGTTCTTCCCACATTTTACTAAAAATCAAAATGTCATCCAGATACACAATAACATAATCATCAAGAAAAGGTCTGAGTACATCATTCATTAATCTCATGAAAGTAGCAAGGGCTTTGGTCAAGCCAAAAGGCATAACCAGCCATTCATACAATCCCTGCTTTGCTTTGAAAGCAGTCTTCCATTCATCTTTCTCTGTAACTCTGACCTGATGGTATCCACTGTGCAAATCTAGCTTGGTGAAATAGACAACTTCCTTCAATTGATCTAAAAGATAATCTATGCGAGGAAGGGGATAACGATTTTTTATTGTTATCTTATTTAGTGCTTTGTAATCAATGCACATTCTCCACGAGCCATCTTTCTTTCTTACCAAAACGATTGGCGACCCACATGGTGATGTGCTAGGCCTGATGAACCCTTTCTTGAGCAACTCCTGCACCTGCTTCTTGATTTCAGCATTCTCTAAAGAGGAAAACCCGTACATCCCAATGTTAGGCAAAGGAACATCTTGCTGCAAAATAATATCACGTACTATTCCCTTTTTGGGTGGTAGACCTTTAGGTTCTTGAAACAAGATATCATACTCTAAAACAATATTTTCTGTATTATCTTGCTGATCATCATTACAACCCTCAATTACATTGGTTTTATGAGGTGTCTTTTCCTTTACAACCATCAGTAAGAACTGTTTGCATGAATTTATCATTCTTTTCATCTGTCTTGAATTTATGAGAGTATAGTTATTCTTGAGCTTATGAGCTCTTACAAAGTATTCGATTCCATCTTTGACAAGTAGATACTTGTTCTCTAGCTCTATAGAAAAATAGCTTTTCTATCATACAAGTAAGGACTTCCTAAAACAATCACATATATCCAAGGAATTACATTAACTCAACCTCATCTACAAATGCTGACCCAAAAGAAAACTTGAGTTTGCACTGTCTATCCCTTGTAGTTGCTTTTGTCATTCAACCATCCTAATGGGTATGTTTCTTATTGAGGTGTATTGTTAATCCATTTCTTACAATTGCTTCCGAAAATTAGATTTACTTGTGAGCCACTATTAAACAAAGTATCAATCTTTTGATTTTTGGAAACAACTCGAATATGGAAAAGCTCATGTATTTTTCTCTCATGTTCTTCATCAATAACAGATTGAGCAGAATTACTAGTAGATGCTTCAGAATTCCTACCTTTTATACTTGTGGCTGCAATGATTGTTTCATCTCCCGAGTCTAACCCCAAATATTTCTGAATAGATGCAATAGTCTTCTTCTTCTTGCCCTCGAACTTCTTGGGCCTAAGATCTGGATGTAGAATCCAACAATGCTCATCATCATGCCCCTCCTTTTTAAAGTGAGTGCATGAAGCTTTGCCTTTTTGTGCAGTGTTAGCCTTCCTTTCTTTCCATTTCTGCTTTCTTTTTTCCTTTCTCTTGCTTACAGTGGGTTGGGATGGTCCCCCAACTTCCGGATTCCCATTCTTTCCTCTAGCTTCTAGATGAGTAGCTTGTACAGATACCTCATCTATACTAGTGGGATTAAACATGAGGATGGTATGCCTCACGTAGCTGTGTAGACCACCAATGTACTTCAAAAGAGTTTTTGGTGAGTCTAATGAGATGCCCAACATCAATGCTCTCTTTCTTAATTCTTGAGTATACCCTTGCACACTTTGCCCTTTCAACTGCCAGAGAGTTTTCCAACTCATCATGGCTTGTTGCATGTAGGCCATTGGATAGAACTTCTTTTTGATTGCAAAAGCAAATTCACTCCAGACAAAGATGGTCTTACCATGCTTCCTCACATCAGCTTGGGTTTTGCCTTCCTACCAAACGAAGGCAGTGCCTCCTAGGCGTAGGCTTGCCAACTGAACCTTACTCTTGTTTGAGTCTATGTTATGTACTCTGCAATACTCAATTTGTCTAATCCAATTGTCCAACTTTTCAGCATTTAGCTCTCCATCATATATAGGCAAGTGAAATTTGACATCCAGTTTAATCAAGGATGCTTTCTTATTATGCACAGGGCTTCTAGGAGGTGTAGGAAAGCTTTCTTCTTTTCCCTTTCCCTTTGAGTGGTTATGAGAATGAGATTAATCTTCTTCCTTTTCTTGTTTAGAGCCTGATGAATCTTCATCCTTGTGCTTTCTAAAGTCCCTATACATTTCTTCTACCATATACTTTATAGCTAGGAAAATTTCTATGAATTGAGGGTCTAGCCCTACAAAACCTTCTTCTGACATTGTCTTCAGAGAATAGACTCTCCCAATTTCAGGATTAGTTTCCGCCAACTCTCCTTCTAATTTGAGCTTTGATCTAGTGATCATTCATAGCTAAAACAACACAAGCTTGTCTAACCTTATAGCCTAGAGCTCTGATACCACTTGATTTGATAATCACCCTATGAGTGACCTCAGTTGAAGATTTGTTAAACAAAAGGTATTACAGAATCATGTGCTGGTGTGCACTCTATGTTATTGAAACAACGAATAGATCAGATTTCCAATATACATACATTTTAAATGGAAAGATAACAGAGAAATATAGTAAGCAATACTAGACACAAACAATTTTTAATAAGGAGCTCACCCTATTCTCCAGGGCTACGTCTTCGGTCCAGCTTCAGTGCTGGCCTAGTTTTATTGTGTCTTACAACAAAGAATTTACAATGCAGGGACTCAATATGAGTTCTCTTGACAACAGATTTTTCTTGGCATGGTGGTTCCTAGATTCCCCAAGCCACTCAGAGTTCACAAACTCTTTTCTACCTACCAGCTTTGTGACCTTTGGTCTACAGTGGAAAGAGCCAACTATAGTACTCAATCCAAATATATCCCTCTATGGGAAGGCTCGAATCTTCAATCTCTCTGGTGCTCGGTGCTGCCTGTGGTCAGCTCGGCCCTCTGTCTCCTCTTCTTGGCTTTACTACTCTTTGTGTTCAATCCTCCTCTTAGGGTTTACTGTTCACTGTCTCTCAGTTCACTCGGATTCTTCTCCTAATTCTCCCTCTCTTTTCGACTGTCTCTCTGTTCATGGCTTTAACCAATCAATCCTAAGCTTGTTCAAATCCTCTCCCACCTGCACCAATTCTCCTTCTGCAGCTGTGCTTGGAGTTCCTTGTTCAGCGTCAGCATGAATGCTTAGGGAGTGCCACGTGTCTCCATCTAACTGGTGTCAACATGCTTCATCGGCTCATTCCTCCGGTTACGTCACGAATACGCTCTTCCTCCACCGTGGCAGTCAACGGATTCCAAATCCCTTTTAAATTGCAGCTTATTTCCCTGTTGATTTCATTTCTTTCCATAGGGCGCAATCTCAGCCATCTGATCTGGGCTCCTCCAGATCCAATGTCATACACACGTCAAGCGCGGTCAACTTGCTCGACCGTTAACGTGCGATCACGGTATTTTTTCTCTCACCTCTACTACCACGCGTCGATCACTGATTGTGATCGCTCCACTTTCTCCAAAACTGCTTACCCTTCAAGGGCATCTCGATCAAACCACCGGTTTCTAGGCCGTGGGTCCCATCGTCATACATTGGTGCTTTTTACCTTTTTCCGCCCGCGGTCCTTTGGCTCCCAACGTGATTGAGTGCTTAAGGCTCCCCATTTCGGCCCTGTTCGCCTAGTGATGTGCGATTAGCGCATCAAGATCGCCTCCGTTTCCTGATCCAGGGCTCCTAGGGGCTATTTTGGCCTCCTGCATAGTCTCCATGGGCCTCAGTCAGTGTGCTTTGACTGAGATCCTCGTCGTTTCACGCCGGCTGCCATGGCCACCAGTTCAGGGGGGTTTTTGATGCTGTTTTGGATTTCATTAAGGATTTGTTTCGTCCCAATATAGTCAAGGTACTTTGTCAATCATTTATGGATCCGATTCGGATCATTGGCCCAACAGCTCGTCGACACCCAGCCTGGCCTTCCTCCCAGAAATTGTGCAGTTCTGTCTCTTAGCTAGGTTTTTCCTTACAGCTATCACTTCTGTCTCAAATCATGAAAATCTATCTCCCATTGATATCTTCATATTTTTTCTTGACAGTTCTCTAGAGCCTCGTATCCCAACCTACGCTGTTCTCCCATAGTCTAAATGCCTTGTCCCTCTCCCGATCACTTCCACCAAAATGGAAAACAATGTATCATGGTAGACTAGGAGATTTTTGGATTTGATGTCCTCTCATCATGAGTGATTGCAAGAAAAAATGCATCGAAGAAACATGGCATGATTATGAACATGATGGAAAAGAGGCTCATGGTAGAAGACTTGCTCGTGGTCAAATGAAGACATGAAGCAGATCAAGCAAGTGAGTGAAAGGGACACATGGACATGCACCATCACGCAAGACCAAGACCATCAAAGACCCCACACACTTTTCCATGCAAAGGTGAAGACATGTTACACCGAGAGCATATCATCACTCAAAAGCACAACAATTCGACAAAGACAACAAAGTTAGCCAGTACATATAAGCAATGTCATGTCAAGTTGTTTCATGAGTTGTCACGACCACATCACTACTATGGGCCATACTTTTTGTAATCAATGTATTGTAAAATGGAAGTCCAAGTGACCCACATATGAAATTGAAGAGTCATGTGAAGTTGAAAAGTCATAGGAAGTCCAACAGTCATGAGGGAAGTCGAAGAGTCACAAGGGTCAGTTATACCCCCTTGTCTATATATACCTCCTCATTGTATGAGTAAAATATTTTTCACCTTGGCTCCTCTCACATAGCCTTCAGGATCTGTAGTCTTTTCTTTGAGGAGCGAGCAGTGGCTCCAATGACCCACTACTAGGGTTAAAGATGTATGGTGTATAGATGTGTCTTGGAACTTTCACTAAATTTAGAAGCTTGTTAACAGGTGAGCACATTTTCACACATGTATTGCATTCATTTGTAAGACTATTCTTTGGATGCTTGTAATACATGTTTCTTTAACTTCTACTAAGATAGTTGAACTATTTCGGTTATTTTAGTGCATACACTATTGAAATGTGTTGTATCATTTGTTATCACTATCTCGCCCATGTGGAATAATCCCCTGGACACTAGATAAACTCATTCTTGTAAACTTGCTATAACGTTCATCGCACTTGTGTGGACCACTCTGCTGGGTGTCGTACATGTTATCTATTCACTTTGTGTTTGTGATTGCCGCATGCATGTGGAATACTCCTCCAGAAGTTGTGTAAATCCCATAGTGTTGTGTGTCTCTACTTGAGTTGGGATTATTCCCTCTCGACTTGAGAGTCACTCTCACCCTCTCCCTTTGTAGTGAAAGAACTTTGACACAAGTTACACTAAGCACTCACTAGGCACATGAAAATTGATTTTTGAAGACTAAGTGAACCACTCTCATGTGCTGACAAGAAAGAACTAAGGCATTTCCCTAAGATAATGGAAATGAGGCCATCATATCGAGGAGATCCCATGAATGTTGGTGGGTCCAACATCATCAACATTGCCTTACTCCCATGTTATTTAAATGTAGAACCCAACAGGGTTTAGACAGTTTTTTAGGAACGAATCCCTTGTATTTATGAACAATTTTTATTCTAGTTTGTCGGTAAGTCCTATTCAGATTGGAAAAGTTTCACATCTATTAATTTCTTTTCATGACTACTCTAGGCTAAGTCATAACTTAGAATGTCACCAAGAGATTTTCTGTTCAATTTGTTTGTAATTTGGGGTTTATATTTTTTTGTCGTTGTTACCTGAGAACGTACTTCTAGGTATTCTAGACTAGACCTTAGGTTGATGGTTAGTCTAGCCTGACCGGGGACTAAAATGGTATCCTTACAGTACATTCCTCTTGCTACCGGTGGACTTATATATGTCTCGCTGAGTAGGTTACTTTTCTATTTTCCCTTTTTTCTTGCATACACAGGGATTATATGAAAGTTTGTAAATAAATAATACTTTATATAATACTCATTCCTCTCCCTATACATTTACCAACACAACTTGTCTTTTCTTTAATATCTATGAAATTTAACACTTAATATTTCTTTTGAATAAAAACAAGACAAAAGGAAAATATATTTTATTCATTTATGTCGTTCGGTACATACTGTTACACTAACAACTACATAAATTCATTCAACTAAAGAAACAAATGCATGGTTACTCCTACATGATTACTTATCTGATTCACGTCTACCCTGGATAATTTCACTGGGAGAGACCACACCTCCTGTCCTTAGATAACTCACCAATGTCTTTCCCTTTAGGGTGGAGGTCTTCTAGTGGGAGGAGTAGACTATGATCTTCACCTCTACCATAATTTGAATGCACTATTCCCATGGTATTAATCCTTCTACGAGGTCCCAAAGGCTGGGAAATATTGCTCAAACCCTCTCCTCAAACTCTGAATTAAAAGTAGCTACATCCTTCAAAACTCTCTCTAGACATTCTTTATCTATGGCTTTGTCATCTTCTTTTTGGAGGAGATCTCCATGATTATAGACACCTAATCTACCACATATATGGCCCTCAAATCAGTGAGTGGTTTTTCATTGACATATTGGATGAAACCCTTAGCTATCTGAGCATTCTTTTCACCCTCCTCCTTGGCAGCCAAGATGAAGAACTCATAGTCTGATTACAATATTTTGTTCTGCCATCAAAGTGATATAATCCCAACTATTGTTCATCTTTGTTATCACGTCATCTCATATTAGTTGTTTAGCCTTAATGAGAGACATGTTTCCCCTTAATCAACCGTTTAGATCAATGATTTCTTGATTTTCTACCTGCAAATCTTGTTGATCAGTTTTTCATTGGTCTTGGAAGTCTCCATCTGCTTATCCTTTTTTGCAAGAGAATATTTAGAATTATATTAATCTAATTGTACCTTCTTGAGTTCTCCTTCTGAGAGTTGCAACTCAATAAGAGTTTTAGTGAGTTTTTCTGTAGGATTTTGAGGATTCTTTGGTATGAACACTGCATAAATGTGAGAGTAAATCTTTTGCTGAAGCTTGGCTACCTATTTCTTGAGGGATGCCACTTCGTTATTCCTATCTATTGGCTCCTTAGCCAAGATCTATTTTTCATCCTCCACTTGTGCTAGTTCATTGGACTGCACATGTTCACTAGAAGGCATCTTCAACTTATGCCTCAATTCTTGTATTTTAGCTTGTGAACCCTAAATAAGGATTTCCAAGACGTCTTTGTCTTATGGATTCACTCCTAGCTTCACAATCAATTTCTTGAAATTCGCATTTTGCAAATGTAGAGCTCTAGACTTAGATGTCTCTTGTTTCAACCTCGCTCCAATAACTTCTGATCTTTACTAATAAATTTATGCTCAGTTTATTGTATAACATTTCTACCACCTATTTATGCAAGTTGGTTTCATCAGGTAAGGGAAAATTTGATAGGTCCAGAGACACATCCAAAGCCTTAAACTAGGAAGTTGATGGTAGGGATTGTGACAAGGGGTGGTGCAATGAAAACTTCATCTAATTCCCTTCTGAGTCCATGGAATCGAAGAGTTTGGTATAATAGGGGACCAAGTTCAATGCCATATGTTGTTGCATATCTTCCCTCACTTTCTTGTTACTTCTCTCTATAGCCTTCCCTATAGGCCAACTAGGTTCTGTCATTATTGAACTCTCTGCAAGACTCATAAAGGCTACCTATGTAGATGAGGAATAAGACACTTGTTATGGGTCTTCTAGGCTCTCTTGGAAGCCTGGTTTGTCTAGATTTATCTCCATTAACCTCATTTAAATCCCCTCTTCTTCTACTTCATAGGTCTTGGCCCTTTTTCTAATGTGAACATCCTCCATCTCCACATCTCTGATCTCATCCACACTCCTTTTCTGTGTCTTTTCCTTTGCTCCTGGAGTCTCAATCTCCATCTCTGTGTTAATAGGCCATAAATCAAGGTTAGATTTCCATTCAATCTTTGACTTGTATTCACGATTGTAAGTTGAAGAATGAATGTCTTTTATTTTCTTTACAATGATACCATGGGGGTCATAATTCCAAATATCTCCCATTTCGAAATTCATTTCCTTCAACAATTCTTTAGATGGCTTAAAGGCTTGCCCGATATCGACAATGAAAGGGCCTATAAGCTTGCCCAATTTGAACATATAACCTTTCTTGGCAGGGACAAAGTAGATTTGATCCACATATAGGCTTTGTATGATAAACTCAAGGGAAAATATTCTCATTGACATGAACATAGGTAGACAATAAGGAGGAAGCTCACACCCATAGACCTTGATTTCAATGTAATTCTCACAAAAATACCAATCACCCACCTTAGTGAACTTACTGAGATGAATGATCTATTTTTTTATGAGGCATGATTCTTGGTGGGTAGATATCATAAATGATTTTATATGAAATAGCCATATAAGAGGATATGAATTGAGGTTATCCCTCATTGTTGGGTTTTTGCCTGACAACAACATCCAAATCAAAGACACACTTTCTCCACTTCCTTGAATTCATTAGGATAAGACCCAAGCACTCAAATTCATTAACATGAGTGTATAGGAACAAAGAAAACATTAGGGAATAGTATCTGAAGAACGAGGCGGTAGAAAAGTGGTGCAGTTGGAATTTGATGGACTCATCTAGGAAACAAGGTATATCAAATAGATGGCATGGCTACACCATCTCTTTCAAAAACCCTACAATGGATTTAGTAACAATATTGGCATCATCTTCTCCAAACATAAGGGAAACTATAGTGAGGATGGGCTACATTGCCTTTGTAAATGTGGATATTTGTAAAGTATCAGTAACATGCAAGGATTGGTGGCCAGGGGATATAATCATTTTCATGAAGGCCTCTTGTCCCCCAATTCAGAGGGCAACATAGCTGTAAAATAAGGTGGTTTAAGTAAATTTCACTGTCTCAATATAGATTGGGTATACTAAGGCTTTTTGAATCAACTCTAGGTTCGCCTACAAGATTTTGGCTCTAGTAGAAGACATGAAGTAATTCTTCTTTTCAACGTAATACACAGTAAAACATGAAATAAACTTGGGAAAATGATAAAAAAAACGTGAAATTTGTTAATAGAGACCTGATTCAAATACTTTGAAAGGGTCTCCCACCTTGACATGGTTGCCATACATGTCGAATTAGAGGTTCAAGAGGTGGTAAGGACAAGATGGGTCGAATATTTGTGCCTTTGTGTCCATCAATGGCTCAACATAGGATGATGATTTTTCTACCTGGACTTTGTGGGTCTTTGGGGCCGAATTCTTCATTTTTAACATGGAGACAAAAATTGCAGGTGAGAAATTGGCGGGTTACATGGTGGACCATGTGAGATTTGGTGAACAATGTTGGTGAGATCTTTGGGGAAGTCTAATGATAGAATGAATTCACAGAATAGTCAAACGGTAGGAGAACTTGGCTACAAGGAGAAGAAAGTTAAATTCAAACGATTAAATGGGAGGGGATTTTATTGGCGGGGAGAAATGGACATATGGCATCATACAAGGCTAGCATGGAGGAGACATGTGGTGGAATATTATTGGAAGGGTGACAAGTAGATGAGTGGGAGGGAAACTTTTACCGTTACCTTTAGTGCTCATTTGCTGGCATTGTCAATGAGCTAATATGTGGCAAGTGGTCCCCACTTCTCTCTATCAGGTGGATGAGTGGGGGTTAGGATCAAGCTGAGACCCCCTCAGAGTTAATCTGGGCCATCAATTGGTTGATCTTACTCAATTGACTTTTCAACTTCCGGGGGTGGCAGTGTCTTATCGGTCACGCTAGCCCCCCCCCACCCTAGAGTGCTTCCAGGGGTTGGTCAGGCGGAGATGAACGATGATCCGCCCCAAGACCTACTCAGAATTTAGTCAAAGTGCATTTCTTATGTATTTTCTCTGTTTTCCACCCTTGTGCCTTCCCTTGGTTCTTTTGAATTCTTGTGACCGAGTGCCTCTCCCCATCGAATCTCTTTTCATCGGAAGTTATTCAATTTGGAATTAAAACAAAGTTTTGATGCTTCCTCCCTTTGATAATATCTATAACACTTAGGTTCTCGGTCCTCTCTGCACCCTTATTTCTTTTGGGCCCCCTTGACCAAATAATACTCCACATTGGAGCTCGGTTCATGGGATCAGAAATTTTCATGAAACAAATTTGACAGGAGTTACGAAAAATCCATACTTCGAAATACTTGATGTTTGAAATGATGTCATACTAACATCATGAGTGCCACATTTTCTCTGATGTATTCTCTTTCTGATATCGGATTCTAAAATGTTGAGGCTCTGATATGCAATTTTGGGTCTGTCTTTCAAATAAACCGTTGGGGTCTTTTATGTTCCTACCTCGAGAATCCCTAAAGTCCTAATATGCCTTTCTACCAATCCTTCCAATATCAGCTCCTGATTTTTAGCTCTTCCTTTAGATTTCAGACTTCTTCCCTCCCTTTTTGGCTTTCCAAGATTGCACCCATCCTTTTCTGTACTAGGCATGGAAAATATGACCATTTTTCATAATCACAAGAGGGTATGACATGTGAAAACAAGTGCAAAGATATTCAAGCTTAACAGTGTGATCAATAACTTGGTCTCTACAAAAATGATACTTAATTGGAACATGCTTCATTTTGGTACGTATAACATGATTCCTGGAAATGCTAATGGCACTAGTATTATTACACATGATGAGGATAGCTTTACAATAGTCACCTTGATATCCTTGAGTATTTGCTTCATCCAAATGATATGAGTACAACATGTAGATGCTGATATATACTCAATTTTAGCTATAGACAAAGAAATAGAGTTTTGATTTTTGCTTACGCAAGACACTAGACAATTGCCTAGAAAGGATGTTGCATCACTTGTTCTCTTTCTAACATCAATTATACATACCCAATATGCATAAGTGTATGTTATTAGATTGAAATATTTTCATCTAGCATACCATAGACCATAATCAATTGAGCCCTCTAGATATTTAAAAATTCTCTTGACTTCTTTCACATGGCTCTCCTTGGAGTTAGCATGAAATCTAGCAAGCAATCCTATATCTTGCATTATATCATGCCTTTATGCTATTAAATATAAAATAATTCCAATAATTGACTTGTAAGAATATGATATACATCAAGGGATTCATCATCCTTTCTCAATTTTCATCCAGGTACTATGGGTGTGCTAATTGGTTTGTAATCATCCATATCAAATTTCTTCAATTTTTTTTTCAAATACATGGATTGAGAAATGAAAATATATTTTTCCAATTGAGACACTTGTAATCTAAGGAATAAGGAAATTTTCTCCTAACATGTACATCTCAAACTCATTCTACATTTCCTCCGCAAAATACCAATCCATTTTTCCGAAATTATTCCCAAAAATGATATATGTGCATATACAACAATTATTAGCATATTTTTATTACTAGGTTTAATGCACATGTTATAATTTGGTGTTATTCATTTGAATTTTTGCTATTGTAGATATTTGTACAATATTGCATACCAATATCTTAAAGATTTTTTTAGTCTATGAGCCTATTCTTCTTCTTCAAATAGTTGAAATCCCACTGACCATTTAGTGTAAGATTCTTCCTAATTCACCATTTATAAAAGAATATTCGACATCCATTTGATAGGGTTTAAAATTTATATGACTCGCAAATTCCAAAATCACCCTAATAAATTCTAATCTAGATACAAGGGAAAAAGTTTCTTTGAAATCAATACCTTCTACTTGTGCATATCCTTTACATACAAGTCTAGCTTTATTTATTACGACCTATCTATATTCATTAAGCTTGTTTTGAAATGCCCATATAGTGCCAACTACATTTTTTCCTTTTGGTCTAGGGACCATTTCCCAAGTATTATTTTTCTCTATCTGATCTAGCTCTTCATCTATTTCCTTATCCATTATTTATCCTCACTATCTTGATTAAAAATTTTAGGTTCTATTTGAGTAGTAGTGGCATTGTTTGCATGTCTAAGGGTGCCTATGGATTTTATTCTAGTATGAATTCCCAAGTATTTATCTCCAATTATTTGACTTTTAGGCTATTTCTTTTATCCATACCTAGATGTAGTTTTGTAGTGTGAAAGCATGAATATGGGTTAGACTTTTGGGCCAAATGTGGCAATGAAATTTCAAGTTTTTCCTCTTTTATCGAATTAAATCCCTCAAAATTCATATAAGCACTATGGATTTTGATTCAGAGTAAAAACACAAATTATGGAGAATTATGTTGTTTCCTTAATGACATTTTGTGCAAGAGTATTTAGTTACGTATAATATGTCAATTTTCCAATAAATGAACTCCTCGTCCTTGGAAAATTTCACACATCTTAAGAGGTATGTGTGTTCACATAGCATAGAGTAGTTTGAAAAAAGTAATTTTAAAACTTTTTATATATGAGCATAGTCTACATGGAGAGAGTTAAGTTTTTCATATTAAAATTTATTTTTTTTAAGCAAAATTTTGTATATCTATCTATCTATCTATATATATATATATATTATATATATATATATATATAAATATATATACTTTTTTTTTTTTTTTAAAGTTTGGCAAAGTGATATTGAATTTGCATTTGTAGACACATGTAAGATTTTTTTTCAACCATTTAAATAAATTGAAAAAATAAAAGTACTCTTTTGATATGACTCTTAAATGAAGATACTGGTATTTTTTGAATTTTGTTCATTGTATATATTTTATGAGCTTGATTTTTTATTCAACCTCTTTAAAACTGTTAAAAAAAATCAAGCATCATGTTTAAAAATAAATTAGATATAAAATATCAAATGAATTCGAAAATTTCAAAATCATAAGCCATTGGACAGAGGGTTCCTTCTCGAATCCAACATGATAAACTTCGCCACTTAAAGACAAAATTTTTCTTGGAGTCTGCTAGGGTACAAAATGGTGTTGTAGAAAAATCTACAGAAGAGGAGCTAAAACTCTATTTCTAGGCCCTTAATAGCTCGATCGAGCGCTTAAAAAGCTAGATCAAGATATAATAATTATCTCTAAAAAAGGAAATAAATCGAGATACAATAATTATCTCTAAAAAAAATGAGGTCTCTCATTACTTGTCTATAAGAAAATCATAAAATTGATTTATTCCACAATTTTTTTTAAATAAATATTCAAATATATTCCAAACTCGAATTTTCCTTGATTATAAATCTAAATTTTATTTTATTTTATTTGATGAAGAAAATAATTATAATAATATATAGACTATTTTTTTTCAATTTTGAAATTCTTAAAAATAAAAATTTGTTTATTATTTTAATTTTAAATATAACAAATTTATATACTTAATCATTATTTATTTATTTATTTATTTTTATGTAGAACTTTTCAATAAAATAAATCAAATTATAATAAATAAATTAAAAAAAACAACAAACTAAACAAAACTAATTTTTTTAATATTATTATTTCAAAAATAATTTCATACCCATATTTAAATATAGATTACTCAAATTCAAATTAGTTAAATAATATTTTAAAACTTATGATTTTATTATGTTTTTATTATTTTAAAAATATATCTTGCAAACCTAAATCAAGAGTAAAAATTTCTATATATACTTGGCACTTGTACAAACTGAGGACATAATTGAGTATTATCACATTTTACAGGCCGAGAGAGATTTGTAATGGTAGATACCATAACATCCATTACAACTATATTAATTATAACTTACAACTATTACAACTACACTATTTATTATGCACTAATTTCTTTTCGTGAAAAAGTTGATATTACTTCAATATGTGTGTGTGTGTGTGAGAGAGAGAGAGAGATGACTAAATATACATTTCAAACAACGTCAAATTCACATTTTTGAGATGGACTTATTCATATAAAAAAATTAATAATATTTACTAAATCAAATTGATAAATTTTCTTATGTTTAATCAATTTAAATAATAAATTTAAATTATAACATTGAAAATTTAAATCATATTAAAAACTTATTTTTAAGTTACTAAATTATAATATAGGAATATTACAATTTCAATTGCCAAGTGGGATATAATTATCTTTTGAAATTTATACACCAAAACACTAGAAATGAAATGAGAAATTAATCCACACCATTGTTAATTACCTATGCAAATGTAAATTAATATATATATTATATATATATATATATATATATATATATATATATATATATTATATATATATATATCTATGCACATAAAATTTTAAAGTTTGCATATCATTAATCATATTTACATAAATCTTAAATTTTTCAACTTTAAGGCTCGATGGAGCTTTAGGTTCCGATCAAGCCATAAAGCTCGATCGAGCTCCTAACCTGGGGTTACATAGGAGATCAATCAAGAGCCAATTATAATGCTCGATCAAGCTATTTTTTAGCTCTAGCTGATCTTGATTGAGCGCTTAAAAAAGGCTTGATCGAGCGTTTAAGTGGCTCAATCAAGCCATCATTTTTCTACCCAAACACGCCTCTCTAGCCTAAAAGTGTAACCCAAATTCGTGCTTTCACCCTGTACTTCTAAGGGGTGTTTTTATATAAGTGACATAATCAATATAAGTTAATAGGACATTCACCACCATGTGCTCCATATCATCACAAGTAAGGAAACATGGATGACAATGTTTCTAATTCAGTCAAAACCATTGATTTTGAATTGATGTTTTCACAATAAACATGCTTTTCCCTTCTCAAATTTTTCTATATTGTATGCCTACTGGTTAGTCCATATGACAAGCAGTAGACTCAACACTTATTTGAAAGATAAACTTGTAGATTTTGGATGATGATGAAGAATAACAAATCATAATGCTAGAAAAGAAAGAGTTATAGCTAAATGCTACACACAAAATATAGTAACACTCATAAAACAATTTATTTCCAACTACATTAACTCTATTCATACAATAGATGTGCTACCCATAGGATTTCATTTCTCTAGAGTTAATTAACTCTAGTCCCCGTGACATTCTACAAAGAGAAATGGGATAGTAGACATAGTTTCCATAATCAAATCAACATTATGTTTTTTTATGTAATAAATATAAGACTACACATAATGTTGTTTTGAGATATAAATAATATCATTGTCACTGAATAATTAATTGAGAGAATATGTAGACCACACACTAAGATAGAATCCTAGTGAATCCAATTGTTGGAACGGAATCCCTAGTATCCAACTAAATTTAACAACCTCCTACAAAGTAAAAATAAATATCTCATATAAAATCAAACTTTACTTAACAATAACCAATAATAATAAAAAAACAAGACTTTTAATGATTCATTTAAAATTTAAAAATTAAAATTTTAATCATAAAATAAATAAATAAATAGTATTAAAATTAGCAATAATGATGGAAAGGAAAGGAAAAATAGTAACTATGTTTTATTAATGATAAGAAAAACGATATATATCCCATCATAATTAATTATTTTATATGGTAGAACTATAAATTACACATTTATTATGGTATGACTTGGTAAAATTGTGATCGACTTACATGTTATACGGTTCGACTTCAAACTTTTATAGATAGTCATTTCGGACTAAGTAATAGGTATTTTGTTCCAAGGATGAACCACATTAGTTGGTTCGAAACATCAACCAAATCCTAATGATGTGATTAATCC
Organism: Pinus taeda; assembly: GCA_000404065.3. Classification (NCBI taxonomy): domain Eukaryota; kingdom Viridiplantae; phylum Streptophyta; class Pinopsida; order Pinales; family Pinaceae; genus Pinus; species Pinus taeda. Next base: position 26,919 of record APFE031047542.1, on the reverse strand, counting down.
AAAAGGCATTTATCAACATAAAATTCCTTTCGTAAATTACGAACATTCTCCTTTCATTTTGCATATAATTATAAAAGTCGTGTTTGTAAAATGGTTGCGGTCTATCATAAATGTCAATACAAATATCTATATGTTTATTACAAGTAATCTCTCATGACAAAGAGAGTAAATGCTATTTATACCAGCAATGCAGTTTTGTTTAATCAAAAGGGTAAAGTCCCTAGAGTAACATGTAATAACTAATTTTTCATTACACACGACTGATATCTTGAAACTATTCTATAACCCTTATATGCCAAAATTGATCTTGGTTATAACAAAAATCGTGAAAGCATTCTTTAACCTTGACATGACAAATTTTCCAATGGATTTCAACATTTCACAATTTTAATTAATGTGAAGTAAGATGGCATATGTGGTCCTCCACATATCTCCTTTTTATCATATATCTCCTCCTATCAACCCTTACCACATATCTCCTTTTTATCATATATCTCCTCCTATCAACCCTTAAGTACTGACCCTATAAAAATGTAGAACCTTAGTTGGCATCTTTATCCTCCACATATCTCCTTTTTATCATATATCTCTTCCTTTCAACCACCTTTTCATCATATACTTCCTCTTATCAACCCTTAAGTAATGACCCATAAAAATGTAGAACCTTAGTTTAGGTGATGATATTGTAACATCTACTATGTTAATTTTTTCCATGATGTTTCATTTTAAATGTATCCCTATATACGATCTACTAAACATAACAAGTGTTGTAGGGAAGTGTAGCTCATGCCATTGAAATTAAGAATAATGTTGCTACAAAATTTGTATATAGAAGATGCTAGCATGATACATATAAAGTATAGTATGAAATATATAAACTAACATTAGTATAATATGGAGAAGATTAATATATATTTTCATATATGTAAGCTAACAAAAAATTATTATTCTATGAATTATTTTACAAAGCAAAATTGTATTTAGATTTGTATGATAAAGTTTGACAATTTATATGTTCCCGCAAAAATAAATAAATCTTGTAATTCAATTATGAAATAATAACTTTGTTAGGACTAGTACGAATCACATTTAAATTATGTGCATATACAATTAAATAGATGTTGTGTTCATATAGATTTGAATTAAAAATTGTTTAGTACAATACGCAGTTACATAGTGTTGATCAATTTGGCATGGTGCTTAACATGATGTTAGATCATTTCCCAGACAAGGACTAATAATGTGAAAATTGTGAGGGATTTTTATTGGGTTTCTTTTGATCTAATTACCATCCCTTAACTTGTCTATGTTTTGAAAAAAAGATGAAGAAACAATATTTAATAATGCTTCTTTATTTTTTTTCGAAAAATTATAACACATTGTCTAATAACTTTAAAAAATAATGGAGAAAGTAGGAATTCAAGTACAGTGAAGAAGATATCCTTTCTAATTATAAGAAAAGTTTATTGTAAAATTGAGGATTCCAATAAATGATAAAATTAGAAGGATCAAATAAAATAAAGAGTAGAATAGAAATGACATAAGAATGATTCCTCTATTTGACTTATAGACTTATATATAAATTAGTTAAAAAATTGAATCATAAAAAATAAAGTATGCATATAAGAAGTTATGCTATTTTATTGTTAATTTATTCGGATGATGTTATGTTATTAACAAATCATTAAAAATACATGTGATAAAATATAATCATTTCATATAATAGTGACATTTTCTTCTGAGATAATATCATTGTTATTATTTAAAATTCTTGTGAACATAAATAAATAGGTAACCATCAACATGAATGCCCTCTATTAAATTGAAATTATTTATTTTTACATAGTAATATTCCCATATTTTTTAGAATAAATTCACCTAAGATTTTATATAAATATATAATATACAATTTTAGAATATGATAGTTAAATAGTATATTGTTAAATATAAAATTTATTTAATTGTAATTATTTATTTTCCTTTAGAAAATAGGTTAAACCATTAATAATATTATAGAATTGATGTAAAATATCATATAAATATATGCAATGTAATTTAAACTTTATATTTTCTTAATAACACAACTTTGTGTATATCATTCTAAATTTCCTTGTTTTTTTTTTTCTACATAATATCAGCACGTACGCTTAAATTGATGCAAGATGTGGGAAATTTACATTATGATATTTAGTTAAAGTTAGTTCATATTTTTATAAATTATTTTTTTTTATTAAATTTTACTTGAATTATATATAATAATCAGATTATATATTTAAAATAATAAATGGTAATTTGATGTATTCGGGGGTAATGCAATGTTTTTTTGTTTAGAATTATTTTATTTAAAAATTTAATTTATAAATAAAGTAAAAAATAAATAAAGCATACTTTATTTTTTTTGGTTTAGAATTATTTATTTAAAAACTTAATTTAATAATTAAGTAAAAATAAAAAATAAAGCATACTTTATATTTTATAAAACTAAATTTTAATTTTAATTTTATTTAAATAAATATAAATTTTTAATTTTCTTTATAATTTTTTTTTGTGTAAAAATAATATAAATTTTCAACTAAAAAAAGTTAAAAGATATAATTTTTTTATAAAAAATATACTTATATATATATCTATATATGGGGAAAACTATTTTATTCGAAATATTTTAATAAATATTATTAAATTTTGATTAAGAATCTCATAATAAAGATTAGAAAAACTTTAGGAAAATATAATATTATAAACATGGGTTAGACGCTAGAAAGTTAGCCTAACAACCAAACATCTTTGACAATTTTCTATTTTCAAAGCTGTGGTGACTTTTATATAGAGATTTGTGAATGAGATTTAGATCATTTAAGATCATTTTCACGTGTATATAGGAAAAGAGAAGTGTAAACTCCTAAGATCCTTTGGGCATAATAAATTATATTAAAGAAAAACAAATTCTAAAGACAATATATTTGTAGTAGAACAAAATATTAAATATAATATTTCAACTATATTACTAATGTTTATTTAAATTTTGATCAACCATGTAGTTTTTTACTAATAATTATAATTTTTCTTATGTTAATCGAACTTATTCGTAGTGTATACATGTACATAACATGTAATATGAATCTCATATAAAATTTAATATACTAATTTACAAATATTATATATAAAAAAATTACTAATATTGCATTGTTTTTAAACAATTACCTATCAAGCTTTACCAATTTAAATGATATTGTTGGTTAAATATGAAAATATAGACTTTTTACATTAAATATGTTATGATCCAAACACACCATTAAAATTTTGACCAAAGTTCAATGATGACACCTATATTGTAGTCTTATATTTGAAGATACAAAAGCCACATGTACAAAGATTAACTAATATCATGAAACCAATGCAAATAGATGAAACTTCGTAATGGAAACTATCACAATATCATGAAACCTATGCAAATATATGAAACTTCGTTATGGAAACTATCATAATATCATGAAACTAATGCAACTAGATGAAACTTCATTAGGGAAACTATCATAATATCATGAAACTAATGCAACTATATGAAAGTTAGTCATGGAAAATATCACAATAGATGAACTGATATATGGAAAATCATCGAAATTTTGGTATAGGTAAATAAAATCGGCTTTTAAATTTTTTTCCTTCCTCTTGTGCCACTATGTAGAATGATAAATATTGTTACATTTTTTTATCTAGGGGGATATTGGTGCCCATCCGCCTATTCCACTTATACCCCCAACATTGTTTCTTTCAATTTCCTTAATTGTAGCACAATTTACTATTTTTCATAATTTTTCTGGTCCTGAACCTCTGGAGCTATTTTGAGGTCCTAAACTACATCTTGTTTTTGGAAAATGGAAAATATAGTGGCTGATGGTAGTGTTTGCGATTGAAAGTTGTATTCCTCAGATATATCTTTCTAATGAGGTATCATATGCATCAAGTGAAGATCGTATGTAAAATTTATGACCCCAAGAAGTTGGTGTACTAGTTTACCCCAACAAGGCCCACAAATGTTTGGTGCTTCATCTCGTAAGGTTAGGGTTTTAGATGTTTAAGGTTTTACATTATTTCTCAATAATAATTAGGCATCCTAGCCTCATTGCAAAAAACTTCATAAGGCATGTAACTGCCACATAACTTCATAGAGATAAGGTACCATCACTTGAGAAAGCTTATTTCCATTCTACATGTAATATTTTTTAGTAGCTTGTTATTCATGAATTGAATTTTTTTTTTCACTGTAGCTTTAGGTTTCTATTTATATCTGTATTTCATTTAATTCCTTCATAGATCCAGATCAATGGTATCAAAGTACTTTTCTCTTTCTCTATTTTTTTGTGCATGTCTCCAACAAGGTCAGTGTATAAGGAGTTAGGACTTGAAGTGGTTAAGCCTTTGCAACACTATCCCTGCTATCACCGATGAAATCCCATGGCCAAAGAGAAGGAATACAAGGGAGTAGAAGATCCTATCAAATAATTTCTTAAAGAAGCCTTCGAGTAGTAAAGGAATGAGATGATGGAAAAATTTTCCTAGATTCTTTGGTAGATGCCCACAGGTGAGGCATATTCATCCAACCGTCACTTTGGAGGTGCCACCCCCTTCAAGTTATAACTTAACTCTGATGTCCTTATATTTGAAGGTAAAATATATGCAAATATTGTGAATAAATGGTTGAATCTACTAAAAGGTTATTTTCCAGTCCATAGTTTGTTTAATAGGAAAATTATTACTTTTGTACTACTAAAGGCCACCCCCCATGTCAAGGACTAGTGGGGAACTTATTGTGCAAAAAGGTCTGAGGAACCCTCTCTCTTTATAGCTACACCATCTTGGAACTCTTTTTGAGATGTTGTCAAGGAACAATATTACCCTGTGGGGAGCTACGGGGATAAGTATATACAATGGACCACACTGCACCAACAAAGAAACCAAGATGTTCACGAGATCACAAATATTTTTCATACTTTACACACAAATTTTGGTATCAAAGAATCTAAGTGACATATGATGCTCAGGTATTGCATCTGTATAAATAAATACATTCAGGGAGAAATGGAGTTTCTGGATATCTCCTCACTTGGTACAAGATACCGATATGAAACCAAGAGTGAATAGAAAAAAAAAAGAAGAAGGGTGACTTTGTATCTGTGAATAATAAATAGAGCAAGGGCTTCCCCAAACTGTTGAAAAAACGATAGAGAGTGTCTTAGGACAACCTATCAAAAACACAAGAAATGAATGGCACCATGAAGATGAAGATAAACAAAAGAAACTGGTGTGAGTTCTACAAGATCACCACTCACAACACAAATGAATGTTGTGCCAAGCAGTCACTAGTGGTCGAGCTAAAAGATTCAGAGTCCAATGCATGTTCTGACTTTGAGCCAGAACCTGATGCAGGAGCATAGACTCGGAAAAATACTTTGTATTTATTAAAACTAAGGGGTCTCATGTTTTTAAGAAAATATTAAATTTATGTAAATATTAATAGGCTTTTGAGTGATTAAATTATATTTTAATATGAGAGAATTTGGTTAGTTGAGGATGTAAAGGGATGGGATATTTTTCTAAATATTAATTTAGAGATTAGTTTCATTAATTTTGGGTGAGAGAGGATATTTAGGGATTCAAGAGTGATTTTAGGATTTTGTTGAGATGTTTGAGGACTTTGTTGAGTGATTAAAGGGATTTGAAACCAAATTGGTTCAATTCAATTTATATATATTAATGAGCTTCAAAGGCAGAATATAGATCAGGTAGATTAGAATAGGTTTGGTGCGGAGCGAAAGCTCAGAATTATAGGGAGGACTGTGGTTTGTGAAAAACAGAGATCATTGCTTATATGATTGTGGTAAAGGGTGAGACTTTGTTTTACTGTGGTTTATGAATAAATTTAATGTTTTGTACCTCAATGTGTGATGGTTTCATGAAGACTGATGCGTTTATTTTTCTTGTGTATTGCTTGAATTGGTGGCAATCTGTGTATTTGTTTCAAAATTGTAAAATTTCCCATGATTAAGGCAAACCTGGCATAATTGGATTGTGAGCTTAAACAGCCTTTAACACAGAAAATTGGTGTAAAACGACGTCACAAAACTTTTGAGTAGATTTGATTTAATGTACATTGATGTGTGATGAGCATAAGTTGGTGCATTTGTTTCTTGGTAATTGCTGAATCGATTTCAATCTGTTTTTATTAAAATGATAAGAATTCGATGTTTATTGCAAATTGGGCATTGTCGAAAGTAGTGAATTAGGAAAGTTTTTAACACATTGAAACAGTCTAAAAGACTTTACAGACCTCTCGGAGCAGAGTTGAATTAAATACATCTTAGTTTTGAAGTGAATCGGGCCCAGAATATCGCATCGCACTGTGGCAATTTGTATATAGTTGTAGCATAAAAATTATTGCGAGTTGAGAACTTCCGATAGTGTTATCGCATCGGACGGAAACAGATTTCCAGATCACACCTTATAACCATAATATCCAGATGTGAAATACTATAGATAGGTTTGGAATTAAATCAGGTCCGGAGATTTTGCATTAGCACTGTGGAATTGGGCAATAGTTGAATGACATTCATCCTGGGAAACTGCGATTTCTGATTGAGATCGCACCAGAGCATTTGTTAACCGATATATATATATCATAGCATTGTGGGAGTTGTTGACAATTGTGATAATAAAATTCTTTCCGAATAGCGATCGCTGATTGGCATCACATCGGCTGGATGAACGAATATATTGAAATTGCAGTGTCAAAAGCCCAATTCGTTTGCAGAAGAACGAACGTAGGTGTGAGTAAATCATGAACTGAGGACGAAGAGAAGTGCTATTTTAAATCAAGTGGAGGAATTCCATTTTATTGGTATTCGGCTTCTAGATAAAATCAGAGTTATATGAGTTGTCATAGAGAAAGACTAGGCGCAGAGGCATTTGCATAAGTCAACATTGAAGCGAGTTGAATCAAGACCAGAATGCGGGATGAATGATTCGATTTGAGGAGTCAGAACTCAAGGGCGACATTTATATGAAATTGTGGAGCAACAGAATTTTGGAAAGAACGTGAACATGTATGAAATGGTAAGCATGGCTGCATCCTTTGGTTTTAAATTCCGGTGTTAAAAATCATATGTGAATGATTGTGGTTAAATGGAAGTGATGAATGAGAAGTATTGGGTCTGACTTATGAGAGCATTTGAATGTTAATTGGATTGGAAGTCTTAAAAGGCGCATGTATAATTCAAAGGTTTGGTTGACCGAATATGAATGATTTTGAACCACATTTTTGTAAAAGCTTCCACATGCAAATGGTAGTGTGTGAATTTGCCATATATCGAGGTTTTAATTTGGGTAAATGCTGAGATGCATGTTTATATGCATGGATATAAAAGGTTATGGGTTTGGCGATATTAGCCGCTATCATTTTGGTATCAGATCTGGAATAGCTCTGTTTGAAGATTCAAGTTTTTAAGTTGAGTTAATTGCATGTGATGAATGAATGTTAAATTTTGGAACTGATGAATATTGCAGCATAGAGATATAGTGCAGTTGAGGAAGTGAAACAAGATCAACAGGATCTTGAAAGATGAGCTGACAGGTACTATTTATCTCTGGTTTAAAGGTTATGCTTGGATAATTTGATTTACAGGCATAGTGAGGAAATCTCAGCGGGAAGAAGTAGATCACAACTAGAGTGCAGTGATGAAGGAGTCCAACAAGGAATTCTAGGTGAATGTGGCGGAACCTAAAGATTCAACAGAGGTTGAATGAAAAGGAAAAGTGTGTTCTTGGAAGTTGCAGATGAGAGAAGCCTGAAGGAGCAGTGGAGAAATGCTCAAAGGGTTCCAGCAGAGGACCGGGTGATTACCAAAAGACTAGATCTAGAGGAAAGGATTGGTGAGGTAAGTGGTAGCAGAAGAGTTTACCGTTTCAGATAGAGGAGGAATGACCTGTTACAGAGTTTTTTGAACCCAACGTTTCAGACTGCCAAGTGAGTCCATCATCAGGGGATGCGACAATAGATAATCTTCAAACCTTAGTGATATATCCATGAGCCATGTTTAGGTTATATATATAGGTTATTAAGGAAGGAAGTGAGAAACTATGTCAGCTATTTATTTTTAAATTATAATTTATTTATTTATTTATAACATAATTTAATTTAATTTAATTAATTTATATATTATTTTTGATTTATTTATCATTTTAATTTAACTAATTAGTAAGTTAGATAGGTGCATTAATTAATTAATTTATTTAATAGTTCAACGATAAATAGATTAATTAATATTATTATATATATTATATATATATATATATTATATATATATATTTATTTATATATATATATATATATATATATATATATATATATTATATATATATATATCTTATATATATATTATATATATATATATATATTATATTTATATATATTTAAATACTAATTTATTTATATAAAATTAATTTAAATGTTGGTTTTGTTTAATTTATTAATTTGTTTTAAACTAATTATTAATTGTTTGTTTGTTTTTATTTATTTATTTTGGTTATATATCATAATATTATTTTTTAATAATAATATTATTATTATTATATTATTATTTATTATTATTATTATTTATTTTAATTAATTAATTAATTTTATTTATAATTAAATTGATGAGTTATAAATTTGATTACTTAATTTTATTATTTATTTGATTTTAATTATTAATTATTACTTTTATTGAAAAATTATAAATCCCTAGACTATTTTATTTGATTTAATTAATTAAAGGTTAACCTAATTTATTATTTTTTAAGATTTGTTAATTTTCTTATTAATTAAAGTATTTGCATTTGGTTAGTTAGTTTTCTTTAATTTAATTGTTAATTAATTAATTTTATAAGATTGGAGAGATATTTTTATAGTATTATCTAAATTTCTAGGGTTAATTTTTTAATTGTTTAAATTTACAACTATATGTTTTATATCAGATGTGAAGAATCTATTACAAATTTATGTTTAATTTGTTGGATGATTTAAGAGTTTACTGTTGCAGAGGCTTGGTGCAACTCATGGGTGAGAAACTCATGGCAAAGAAGATGACTATTGAAAGTCATAAAGGAGAGAGCAGAGGTTCAGAAAGAGGCCACAGTAGGAAGAGGGAGGAAGAAGATGCCAAGGCAAATGGCATAAGACAACAGTTGATTGATGAAGAGCATGAGAAAGAGAAAGTTGAGATCGTAGTTCATCACGAGTTATTGATGGAGTTGTTATGGGAAAATGTGAGAGCCCAGAGACATGGTTGGAACATGAGGAAGAGAGTGAGGTGGCAGAGGCTACAATAGAAAAAACATTGACAGATAAACATGCAGTTAACAAAAGAGCTGAAGAAGCTCGAGCAGATGATGAGTATACAATTGAGCTGTGAAGAACTCAGAGCAACTAAGTTGAAAGTGGAGGTTTCCATTGGTGAAACAAAGGAGGAGGTCATTGATGATTTCTTGAACTATTGGGCAGATCCATATCAGCTCGATAATGTGAACTCTTGTGTTTTTATAGCTGAGAATTGTGATGTGATTATAGGGTTTACTAAGGAGGAGGATGCACAATCTTGTGAAGTTGTCACAAGTATGGAAAAGATTATTTTAGGGGATAAATACTCAGAATAAGAAAGCAACGATGCATTTGTACTTGAAGCTGTTACAGCCCAAGAGGAAGTTCTTGTGAATAAAGAAGAGGATCAGCTTGAAGAGCTGGTACATAAACCAACAATTGAGACTATTGAACTTTGTGATTTTCAAACTGAAGATTTGTGTATGAATGCAGGGATGGTACATGATGATGATATACTTCAGCAATGCCACAAGGAAATTGCATTGTTGGAATTATTGTTGGTAAATTCAGAGTATGAAGGAGAAATTGCAGCAGAAGGCAGAGTTCATTACAGTGAATAAGAGAAGAAAGACATCATGGAGATAGATGGTGTGAGAGGAAGACTAGTTGATAGTCTTGAGAATTCTTTAGAGGATTCTTTGGGTGGAGAGAATCAACATATTGATCTGCTGATTGAGATGGAAAATTTAGAAAAGCATACTGAGGTGCTGGCAGAGGGAAGTAAGGCACTGATGCCTTATGATTTTTGTTTTAACAAGTGTTTTGTGAATGCAGGTATTATTGCAGGTGTTGAAGGACATTTGACTCAGTTGAACAGTCAAATGAAGGAGAAAGACGAGAATTCTATGGAAATTTCAAAACCATGGGATGAGGACGTTATGTTTCTGAAAAGGATGCTGAATGATCAGAATTCAATGCAGGAGGAATCTTAATTTTAGAATTGGAAATTGCAGATACAGAGAGATGAAGACAACAGAAATAAGTACACAATGTACCGTTCTAGTAAATTGCTGATAGGAGAAAACAGAGAAGAAGTTTTCTGTTGAAAACAAGAGGGCATGGATGATTAGGTGGCAATAAGAAATGAGAAGGTAAGAACGGAAACAAACATAGGAGTAAGAACTGAGCAAGTCGTCTTAGCTCAGCAGGCAGCAAAAAATCAGCAGTCTGAAGATTTATTGGACAAAGAAATTGAATTAACCAGAAGAATCATGTTGAAAGTGTCTTAGAGGAAGACGTCAGCAAGAAAGAGAAGAAGCAGTAGAACAAAATGAAGATAGAGACAGATTGTGAAAGTGCAGTGAGTGGAGCAAGACAACATAAGATATGGAGACCTGGAGAAAAGCAACATACGACAGTAGAAATTGATGATAACTTTCAAAACAAAATGTGGGATCCAAGCGGACAAAGATTTAAAACGCATGATCTGGAGATCATGATCATTTTCTACCTTCGGAGTCTGATGCAGGAGCATAGACTCGGAAAATGAATTTGTCTTTATTAAAACTAAGGGGTCTCATGTTTTTGAGAAAATATTAAATTTATGTAAATATTAATAGGCTTTTGAGTGATTAAATTATATTTTAATATGAGAGAATTTGTTCAGTTGAGGATGTAAAGGGATGAGAGATTTTTCTAAATATTAATTTAGAGATTATTTTCATTAATTTTGGGTGAGAGAGGATCTTTAGGGATTCAAGAGTGATTTTAGGATTTTGTTGAGATATTTGAGGACTTTGTTGAGTGATTCTGGCAAAGGGCGAGACTCTGTTTTACTGTGGTTTATGAATAAATTTAATGTTTTGTGCCTCAATGTGTGATGGGTTTGTGAAGACTGGTGCGTTTATTTTTCTTGTGTATTGCTTGAATTGGTGGAAATCTGTGTATTTGTTTTAAATTGTAAAATTTCCCATGATTAAGGCAAACCTAGCATAACTGGATTGCGAGCTTAAACAACCTTTAACACAGAACATTGGTGTAAAACAACGTCACATAACTTTTGAGTAGATTTGATTTAATGTACATTGATGTGTGATGAGCATAAGTTGGTGTGTTTGTTTCTTGGTAATATTTGAATCGATTTCAATCTGTGTTTTTATTAAAATGATAAGAATTCGATGTTTATTGCATATTGGGCATTGTCGAAAGTAGTGAATTGGGAAAGTTTTTAACATAGTGAAACAGTCTAAAAGACTTTACAGACCTCTCGGAGCGGAGTTGAATTAAATACATCTCAGTTTTGAAGTGCATCGGGCCTGGAATATCGCATTGCACTGTGGCAATTTGTCTACAGTTGTAGCATAAAAATTATTGTGAGTTGAGAACTTCTGATAGTGTTATCACATCGAACGGAAAGAGATTTCTAGATCACACCTTATAACCAATATCCGAATGCGAAATACTATAGATAGGTTTGGAATTAAATCGGATCCAGAGATTTTGCATCGGGGCTGTGGAACTGGGTGATAGTTGAATGACATTCATCCTGGGAAACTGCGATTTCTGATTGAGACCGCACCGGAGCAGTTGTTAATCGATATATATATCATAGCATTGTGGGAGTTGTTGACAATTGTGATAATAAAAGTCTTTCTGAATAGCGATCGCCGATTGGCATCACATCGGCTGGATGAATGAATGTATTGAAATTGCAGTGTCAAAAGCCCAATTCGTTTACAGAAGAACGAACGTAGGTGTGAGTAAATCATGAACTGAGGACGAAGAGAAGTGTTGTTTTAAATCGAGTGGAGGAATTCCATTTTATTGGTATCTGGCTTCTGGATAAAATCAGAGTTATATGAGTTGTCATAGTGAAAGACTGGGCACAGAGGCATTTGCATAAGTCAACATTGAAGCGAGTTGAATCAAGACCAGAATGCGGGATGAATGATTTGATCTGAGGAGTTAGAACTCAAGGGCAACTGTTGAGCTAATTTATGTAACTAAATTAACACAAGTATTTATTATCAATCCGGGTTTTTTCTACTTTAAGGCAAGTTCACCATGTATGAAGATCAGAGATAATCAAACCTTGAAAGATAAATGATTAAAAGCTAAAGAGAATATATCTAATAAGTCTAATTCAATCAGCTCAAAAGAGAAAACATTGAAAGGGTTCTTGAACTCAAGAAGTCCACTTCCACCTCAGTTATTACTTAATGAATTAGAGATTGGAACCAAAAACTCAAGATGCATAAATTATACATGAAAGAGGCTCTTAACTTAAGAGACACTTAAAGTTTTGCATCATAACTCATTCATCTCAAGATATAAATCTAAATGGAAACAAACTATTTGCATGTAAACAAAAGAGACTAGTTCTGATTCACCATTTCATAGAGGGAATGCCCAACTTGAACACTTGTGTTTCAACTCAATTAGATGATGAATAAACCATTAACAAATGAAATCAATCACTATGAATAACCATAAGGCAATTTGAAATAAGACTTTGAAAAACTAAAGCTACCATCAACCAGATTTGCAATGAAATAAAACTAGTTTAACTTGGAAGTGTACTTAGCTTGGAGTGGGGGCCCTCCACCCTTGCCTTTCACACTTTTGAAGATGATATCAGAAGCTTTATATCAGTCACACATCCATGTATTGAGCAGAACAAATGAGAGTAACACAAGTCTTCAAATTAAGTCTTCAAACCAAAAATATTACAGCATAAAAGTATCATAAGTCAATGTGTTGAGCCATCAAAGTGTGGCTCTTAAATAAGGAGTTTCATGAAACCAACTGATCTATATTTTCTCTAACAATATTATCTACTCTAAGCCACCTATCCAAGTTGAATCCACTCCTCTCATCCCAAGAAATATGACTAATATCATGGAATCTCAAAACTGCCCTATTTAGATGGGATTTCTGGATGACTAGTCATGATTGACTAGCTCCAAATAGGCATAATAAAGCTCGTTCTGTTGGAACCAAGCATAGGTGGCTTGGTCCTAGTTCCCAAGCTTTCCATACATGTATCCCATTCGTGCTGAAGTGGCCTGCATCCATATCAACCATGAAGTGATTACAGGAATTTCTGAAATTGCCAAAATTGCACTTAAAATCAAACTTTTATAAAAACTTTAGAAATTGACAAATTAAAGTTAAATACTTGATTAGACATCAAATATTCATTAAAATGAAATGGATGAAGTGAAAATGAAGGATAAATGGATAGCTAGGTAAGTTTCTCAAAGCAAAATAAGATCAAAACTGAGGCCCAACATCTCTCACATGCTTATGATCAAGCATGTCCCCATGCTTGCTTGCTTCTCTTGGACCTTCTGCCCTCTGAAGTGGATGCTGTACCTGTTGCTGGTTCCCTGTTCAAACAATCAAAATCTGATTCCTGTCTTGCCTTCAACATTGTTGCCTTAGCCTTTTGTTTTTCATATTTAGCTTGCCACATGTTTTTGTCTTTCAACCATTTGAATGCCTGTTTGGAAAGCAATTCATTTCTCCTTTTCAACCTGCTTATTTCTTCTTGTAATTTTTCATTTGTTTTCATTAGCTTTGCATTGTCCTTTTTCTGTGCCTTATTCTCTGATTTTAATTGCTTTTCCACAATTTTGCTTATTTCTATCTGATCTGTTAATTCTTGGATTGTGGCCATATTAATTTCTTTTTCAAAATCCTGGGTGGTTTTCATTAATGATTCTCCTGCATCATTATCATATATGGAATCCCTTTCAAGGGGTTCTTGTGCTATATCCTGTTCTTCTGGTTTTCTAGGAGAATATGCTTCTACTTCTTTTTCAAAATCAATAGAATTCCTATTCCTAGAAACAGACATAACAAATGTTTCAGTCTCATGTATGGCCATGTTTTTGGCTCTTGTTCTTGGATATAGGGGAGAATTCATCATGCTTTTGTTTTCCTGCTGTACTTTGTTCTGTATATCAATAAGTTGTTCAGTAAAATGATTTTTATGCATGAATTCTTTCCATTCTAGCCCCTTTGATTTCACCTGATGTTCCACTAAGATTTTGATTAGCCCCTGATGATATATCTGTGCTGCCCTTGGCTTATGCTCCTGTTTCACTGTCTCAATCATTTTCACAAGACTTTTGTATAGAAAATATGGTAAGTTAATTCTATCATCCCCTTTGATATGCTTCAGTAATCTAACATGATATAAATGAGCAATGCTATACTGACGATCACAAGTCAAGAATTTTTGAATAATCAAGACTAGTTCCCCCCATGGTTCATTGAACCACTCCCTGGGTATCCCTTTAGCTCTATCAAATGTGCCTTTTCGGTTCTTCTCGAGGAAGAAAGTCCATGCTTTCTCCTTGAAGTGTAATCCTTTATGATACTTTTCCCCTATCATGGGAAACTCTAAGGCTTGGGATAAGAACTCTTGAGTTACGGGGACACTGATTTCTCCTACTTGAGTTTGGTCTTGGCTGAAATTATTGATGAAATATTTAGTTATCTGCTCAGAATGTCCATTAAATTTCTGTAGAAATCCTATCATTCCTGACTGATACAATTTTTCTACAGTTTCCTTTCCCCAATTTTCTATGTGAAATCTTGGTTCTACCCGGTTTGTCATGATTTCTATGAACCAGTCAATATAATCCTCTATTGTTACTAACTTCATTTAACAAAAATTATGACTATTGTTTTTAAATGAAATTGTAGAAGCAACGAGGCTTACCTTCCCCCTTCTAACTCAGCTTTAATCTGCTTGACTCTGTCTTCTTTAACCTCTGCTGTCTTTCCTCTGCACAAACTCTGTTTCAATTCCCTGTTTAAGGCAACCAATACCTGAATATCTTGTATCAATACATTGTTCTCTGTTTGTTTTTGTGAAAATTAAATACTCATGCAGTGATAACCATGTTTACTGAGCTAAAAATAACATGAGTTACTGTGTATTTAAACAAAAACTTGAAAAATTTTGGCTCTCGGCCTCATAACAGATCCCCAAAACATTCTCCGCCTATTCTCAAAGGGAAAAAATGACTGTGTAATGCACAAATTTCTCTCGGCCTCTCAAGAAATCTCAACAAGATTTGACTGTAATGCAGCAAATTGCTCTGGTCTTTCAACAAATTCTAAAAAAAAATGACTGTATAAACTAGCAAATTGCTCTCGGCCTCAATCCTTTTCATCATTCATTTTTTTATAAAAATATCACTGTGTAAATACTGCACATAGAGTTATAAGCCTAGAGGACTAATCACATGCGCTCGGCCTCATATTTCTTACTGCTTATAACAAATGTCAAACAATTTTTTTTTTTTAAATGCAGTCTATGAAATCCTCGGCCTCAAGGCACAAACAATGCAAAGTCGACTTTCAACTAGGATTTGCAGTCAATATAACATATTTGCAGACAATGCCACACATTTCAATGGCACAAATATATGAATATATAGGCGCACAGTGAAGCATGAATGCATTTGAGTCGTTTTGAATATGCACCCTAGAGCATTCCTCTGTTCTATTTGACAATCCTCACGGCATATACCAATGTGCACTTTGTTTACAGCCCATACACATATAACAACACTTCAAAATCTGATTTAATGCATTTCACAACGCATATGACAACACTCTGTTATTTAATACATCCTCTGTTCTGAGCGAACACGTATTTACAAGAATTCCATGATTGATGTGTTCTCTATTGGCAGCCAATGACAATTGCGCACAGCAAACTCTTATTAGCCATGCATATGACAGAGACTTGGCTCGCGGCAAACAAATAAATGCAACAATGGTTTAACAACAGTGCTCATACATATAACAACCCTCGCGCTCAGCATTCAAACTACCTCTCCGCGTTGGATGCATTAGATTCCTTATTTAACTCAAACTCCTCTATCGTGTTATGCATGCAACATGTAACTTTAAATGCTGGGCGATTACCATTGTTTTCACACCACAATCTACGCATAAATATCTATTCAATCTTTCCCTACGTGCTATAGACTGAGAGTTATCCCGGATTTAGAGCTACCTGGCTGTCACTGGCCGTGTGGGATGCAAACAAACACTCAAATCCCTCCTTCCTCGGTCAGTCAAACTGGTGTCAAACAACGAAATCTTGTGAGTTAATGGCGAACTCATTCCTATCTACAGTCGCCGAGCGAATAAACTCGAGTTCTTACCTTGTTTGTTTGCTAAACTCGGCTTCTTTGACTCATATTTTGCCTTTAAAATCTCCCTCAACACACTCCTTTCTCCTTTTGCTATGTTTCGGCTCCCAACTCGACTTTCTGAGCTTTGGCAATGAGGAATGGTGGTTTGAACAGCGCAGGGAAGGTTAACTTATAACCGTTTCCTCACTGTACCCTGCGGTTCATTTGTTGGTATACGTGGTTACATGGCCGTCCTCATTGACTCAGTCATCCGACTGAGTTATGAGGATGGCCGTATGGTTGTTTCAAATGCATACCCTCCGCCGCTCCATCAACCAATACCCACAGACGGCCAGAACACCGTGTCACCACCGTACCTGCGTGTTGGCCTGCGTGGTGCTTATGGTCTCTCATTCTATTCATGGCTGCAATGTTTGTTGATTATGGCCGCTTTCGTGCCCTTCACTACAATGATATTTGATTATTATCATTTTTATTACCTGGCCGCAGCACTGCTGTTTGATCATTGTCATATGGCGTGTGCATAACTGTGCCGCAAACTATTCCTTTCATTCCATACGATTTACGCACAAAGCTTATGGTTTAACTTTATAACCTTTGCACTCTGCAATGTTATATCATAGTTATGTCCATAAATTTGTTTAAATAACATCCTTTCCTACTATCGTATTGGAATGCTTACGATTTGGTGCTTTTGAAATATATATATGCCATAATTTGTAATATATATGCCATACCATAGTTTCGCTAACCATTGTATTTGAATGCTTATGGCCTCCACTTGTATCATTACATCCTCCACTTGCATCATTACATTGCCCGCGGCCTTTTATCACTATGTTATATGCTTTTGATTGTTTGGATATGCGCATTAGGTTATATATGTATATCTCCATATTGTATGCGCAATACTTTTATACCCAATACCTTTGATATATGCGCATACTATATTCTTTTTGCAACATTATTAGGTTATGCACATTTGAAATAACTTTAGCGCCTTATAACCTATGATGTATATGTTCAAATGCTTTAATAACTTTAGCACATACTTTTATAACATAGCTTTTATAATTTTAAAATGACCATGGGGTCATATTTAAAATTATAATCATTCTAATGCTCTGAGTTCATGTGCAGGTGAAAAAAGTGGTCCCAGTTTGATCCTTTTGCGTTTAAGGAAAATACCTAGGGAAATTTATGTGAATGAAATGAAATATGAATAGGGAATGTGGGGTATATATTGGGAATGAATATCAATGAATATTTGCAGATACTAACTTCAATTAAATCAAAACTAGAAGTTTCTAAAAAAAATTGAATTTCAAGCACAAAATGGCTTATGAATATACTCCCTTGTTGTTGTTTGTACAGGTGGAATGTTGAATGTTGTTTGTACAGGTGGAGTGGAATCCAAAATGTTTTGGATAGATGAAAAGTAGACTTTTATTACTACTTCTTGTTCACTATACTCCATTTCTTGAATTGTTCAGGTCCCTTTGAATAATGTTTTCATTTCAGGTCCCTCTGCAATGCTTCTGGTATATTGTGTCGGTTCTGTTCTGGTTCTGCTTGCAACTAAGTTTGCTTCAGGTCCCACTGAATAATGTTTCAACTCAGGTCCCTTCAGGTTCTGCTGCAACAAATTTGCCTCAGGTCCAAAGTGATCAACATAATACCTTAGCTGTGGCAGCTAAAGGCTTGCTACAAGACTCTCCCATGTTGAATGTTTGACTTGTCCTCAAGTCAATTGTGGAAAGGTCCTGCATTGAAATGATGTGAGAATAGTAAAACAAGAATATAGAATTCATAGAGTCCAGGTTTCCCTGGTTTTCCCCTATGAATTCAAGTTTGCATAGTGCCAGTTGCCTGGTTTTCACCAGCAAACCATTTATTTTTTTATGTTTTACTTTATATATATATATATATATTTTTTTATTATTATTATTATTATTTTATTCATTTTGCAAACTGGAAGATGGTTGAGCCATGATTTCCAGTCCTGTTTCTTCAACCAGTTGTTTCATGAATGTCTCTTTACTAATAGGCTGATGATAGGCTTTCAGCCTATGACCATTTACAAAAAATGAGGTGGGGTCCTGGTCAATGGTCTTTATCTTCACTGCTCCATTATCAAAGATCTCCTCGACTTCATATGGCCCTAGCTAGTGTGTTGTAAACTTTGCTTTGAAATCCTTGAATTTGGAGTCAAATAATAAGGCCCAGTCTCCCTTCTGAAATGTCTTTGTCTTTATGTATCTATGATGCCATTTGATTCTCTGTTGTTGTACTAATGTTGTATGTTCTATAGCTTGTTGACAATGCTCATCCAATTGGTTAAGTTCCATGATTCTCTGTTGTTGTGCTTCAGTCAAGTCTATGCCCAATGCAGCTGCTAGTCTATATGTTTGTATCTGGAACTCGATAGGCAATAAGGCTTCTTTCCCATAGACTAACTGGTATGGACTAAAACCAGTTGTGTTTTTCCATGTGATTCTGTAAGCCCATAGTGCATCCTTTAACTTCTCAGACCAATCTTTCCTGTTCAACTGCACTGTCTTAGTCATGATGTTTTCTAAGACCTTATTTGTGGATTCTACCTGACCATTTGGTTGAGGGTGATATGGAGTAGACTTTCTGTGCTTAATCTTATATTTCTCTGTCAGATCCTGCACTAACTTTGAGGTAAACTGCGTTCCTTGATCTGTCACTATTTGTCTTGGTACTCCATATCTCACAAAAAATTCTTCAAAGAGGAAGGTGATCACTGTGTCTTCTATTGCTCTGCTCACTGCTTTGGCTTCCGCCCATTTTGTTACATAATCCGTGCATACTAGAATGTATCTTTTTCCATTTGACGGTGGATTAATTGGTCCAACAAAGTCAAGTGCCCACTGTTCAAATGGCTCAATGAGGACTTGTGGCTTGAGTGCATTTCATCTGATATGATGGGTCTCCCTATTCTTTGGCAACTGTCACACTGCTTGACATATGCCTTAGAATCCTTGAAGACAGATGGCCAGTAATAGCCCAGTTGCAGCACTTTATATGCTGTTCGTTTGTCTGCAAAATGACCACCACATGGTTCGTCATGACATGCCCTGAGTATATCCAGTATTTCATATTCATGCACACACTTTCTAATCATTAGATCTGAACCAGTATAAAACAAATCACCATTCACCCAGCTATATCTAGAACTTTCTCTAACAATTTTCTTTCTTTGCTTGCTTGTAAATTGAGTTGGAAATTTTCCAGATGACAAGTAATTTGCAATATCTGCAAACCAAGGGGTTTTTATTGTTATGGCAAACAGATGTTCATCAGGGAAGTTGTCTATCACAGGATTTGGTTCTTCTGGTGATTGGATGCGGGACAGAAAGGCAGCCACCTGGTTTTCTTTGCCTGGCCGGTCTTGGATTGTAATGTTAAATTCTTGCAATAACAAGAGCCATCTTGTAATTCGTCCATTATTGATGGGTTTGTTCATCAAGTATTTTATTGCTGAATGATCTGTGTGAATAAAAACTTGATATCCTGTTATGTAATGCCTGAATTTGTTTACTGCATGTATAACGGCTAACGTTTCCTTTTCGGTGACTGTATAGTTTATTTCTGCAGGTGTCAAATTCTTACTGATAAAGTATATTGCATAGTTGAACAAATTTTCTTTCTGTCCCAAAGAGGCACCTATTGTTGTATCTGATGCGTCAGTGGAAATATGAAATGGCAAAGACCAATTTGGCCCATGAAGTATGGGTGCCACTGACAATTTGTCTTTTAAAATTTGAAAATCATTTTGACAGCTAGTTGTCCATTGAAATTCAACATCTCGTGCTGACAGTTTAAACAGAGGTTGAGATATTTTACTAAAGTTTTCAATAAATCGTCTGTAATAGCCTGCATAGCCCAAGAAACTTCTTACCTCCTTTTGTGTTGTAGGTGGCATCAAGTTAACCAGGACTTGGATTCTGGCTGGATCCACCTTTATTCCTGAAGCAGAAATATGGTGGCCCAGAACTATACCCTCTGTTAACATCATATAGCATTTTTCGTTACTTAATGATAGATTTGTTTCGATACATATTTTAAAGACTTTTTCAAGGTTGTTGAGGCAATCATCATAGGTATTTCCATAAACTGTGAAGTCATCCATATACACTTCTACACATTCATGGACTAGATCAACAAATATCGCAAGCACTGCTCTTTGAAAAGTTGCAGGTGCATTGCATAACCCAAATGGTAAAACTTTATATGCATAGGTTCCCCATGGGCAGGTAAACGTAGTCTTGTCTTGGTCTTCTGTTGCTATTCTAATCTGGTTGTACCCACTAAACCCGTCCAAGAAAGAAAAGTATTTCTTTCCAGCCAAAGAGTCTAACACCTGGTCAATGAATGGTAGAGGAAAATGATCTTTTAATGTAGCTTTGTTTAATTCCCGATAGTCTACACATACCCTCCACTTTCCATTTTTCTTTGGTACAATAACTAATGGAGAAACCCATTGACTATCTGAAATAGGATAGATGAATCCAACATTTAACAATTTTTGCAGTTCTTCTTTCACTATTTCTTTCATCGTAGGATTCATTCGTCTTTGCGGTTGTCTAACAGGTTTAAGTTTATCATCAGTATAGATGTGGTGGATACATGTGCTAGGATGGATTCCTTGCATATCAGTATAATCCCAGGAAAATGCTTTTGAGTATTTCTGTAGTAATGCAATTACCTCTTGTTCTTGTTTTGATTACAGCTGGTTTCCAATATTTAGATGTTTACCAGGATATACCTCAATTGTTTTGATTACAGGATTGGAAATTGTGTTTACAGGAAAGATGTTTATAAAAGAATTTTGCAAGGTTGAAATAGTACAAATTTCCTGGAAACACTGATTCAAAAGGTTATCTGCAGCTTCATACTGCTCTTTTCTAAGCTACTCTGAAATATTCGGTTCTGGAATGAAAAGATCCATTAAGTCTTCATTCCCTTCCTCTTCCCTAAAATCAAAGAATTGATTAATACTTAAAACCGCTTTTGTTTTTTGCTTTTCCTGGGTTTCAAGTATTGATTCTAAAGAAGTGGTTTGTGCAGGTGAATAGAGAGTGATGTGTTTCTTTTCATCTCCATGCGAGATAATCATACTTCCTGATCTACATCCTATGAAGGCATCAGCGGTAGCTAACCATGGTCTGCCTAAAATTAGAGGATGTCCTCCCAGATTTGTTTT
>APFE031047541.1:0-50927 GCA_000404065.3 Pinus taeda | reverse complement strand
TATCTCCCTCATCCAGACTCTAATTCAGCTGATTTTTTTTTTTTTTTTTTTTACAAGAAACCCAAATTTGCAATTAGATTTTGTAAATATTTCCCTAGAACATACAACTCTAATATGCAAATTCCCTACCCCAAAAAATGTCTACAACACAACTGATTTTTAAATCAGCAATATCTCCCTCATCCAGACTCTAATTCAGCTGATTTTTTTTTTTCAAATTGGGTATTTTTTCACAAAAACCCCAATTCTACAATTATATTCTACAAATATTGCCCCAGAATGTACAGATCTGATTTGCAAACTAACTGCCCCGAAAAATATCTACAAAACAACTGATTTTTAAATCGGTGATATCTCCCTCATCCATACTCCGATTCGGCCAATCTTTTTTTTCAAATTGGGTATTTTTTTGCATGGAACCAAGATATGAAATTATATTTTGCAAATTTTGCACCATAATGTATATATCTAATCTGAAAACTCTCTGCCCCAAAAATTTCTTGCAAAAAAAAATAAAAAAATTCTCCACTTTGCCCAAGAAAGTGCTCTATTATCACTTGTTATGGATCTGACCTGCAAATATATGAAAATACAAATATAACCAAAAAATAACAAGATCTCAATATAGATAAATGCTTCTCTTTATTGATCAAACCCTTAATTTAGGGCAACACCATACATTCACTCCTTAAGGAAGGATAAGACTCCACAAGCCATATGCTTGTCCAGATAATATTCGTTCACATCTCTCAATGGGGAGACTCTAGCCTCTATATAGGCCTCATACATACAATACCATGGGTCATTACCATGGTTCCCTCAATACCATGGTATTATTACATTATTGCTAACTACTTGTGGTCCCTTACATGATACGGGTTAACCACTTTATTTATTACTATGGCCCATCCCATTATTACATTATTCCCATAGGCACCTCCTTCTATACCCGACACTATCCCCTCTATGTATATTACAAGGTGCTCATAGAAAAAATGATGTAATTAAGTAGGTGCTTAATTGACATCATAACAACAAACAAATTGGTGGTTTTCTCCCTTTCGGTTTCCACGAACAAAATACCTATGTCAATATGTGTGTGATGCTCATTTGATAGATTGTGTGCACATGTGAATCTCTTATCTTGCTACTCATGTATTTTGTAGTATGAATACTCTCTCAAGAAACTAATAAAAGTGAAAATAATTAAACCTCACCATTACTCATTCACCCCCCCTCTTTGTAATTCCTTATTTTAAAAATTTTACCCTAAAGAAAGTGATTTGAGGTTATGTGTAAGTTGGAATATTAGGTGTGAATGTTTGTCCATCGCTAAAGCCTCAAGAGTTACTAATTTTTTTATAATTTACATTTTGATGTGGGATGCGGGTAGAACCTTGGTAGTTGGTTGTGCTTTCATGTTGGATGTTAAAGTTTGGCCCCAACAACCTAGTTAATACTTCCTAGTAGATCATAGCTACTAGAAAGAAAACATGAATGATATTTTAACACATCAAATACATTAGTGGAAGAAAGTTTAAAATGTCAATATAAATAACATACACACAAGATTTATTCCTTTCAAACCCTATCTTTTCATTGATTAAATTATATAGTATACAAGAGCTCCTTTCCTAGGATAACAAAACTCATAAGAAAAATAACAATACAACAAGAACTTGGAATAGATCTATTTGATCAAACCCTTCATATCTAGTTTAATGTATTAGTTGAGTTGGATTCTTCCCTAACCTCCCCATGCGCTCTTCCTTGAACGTTGCACACTTGGATCAAACTTCCTTCTTCACCCAATCATTGAGATCTCACTATATCACTGTGTATTTTGTTTAATATGCATCTTCTCCCTTAGCCTAAACCTCCATTTTTAAGTTTGAGTTATTTATTGAATCAATAACCCTAATCTCCAAAGTGATTGATGGTTTATATTATATTTCAACATCAATTCAGATCAATGGTCAATGTTCATATAATTCATGAATGCAAATAACCTTTTCATTTCATTATATTTACTCAATTTATCTTATAAAAATAAATTACTTAAAGTATTAAAGTAGTTTCTAAGTTTAAGCATCAATTAGGTGACATCCACATGCCTATATGATATCACTTGCTCGAGATACTTTCATCAACACTCCCTCTTCACAAGGAAGATACTTCTTGAAGAGCCACCTGGAATTGGTTGGGTCCTTAGTCCTGGAACAATGTACGTTGCATCATACTTCACCATGGATTTCCTCCAAACTTCCTAGTATGGTTTCTCTTTAGTGATTTTGTTCATCAGTTCCACATAGTTTGGAAACTTCTCTAGGTTCATTCTCTCTATGAATGTGCTCCTACGAGCTTCCACATGCTCTTGAAAAGTTGTTAATGCTTGCTCAAACCACCTTGGTATCTTGGAAGAATTGGAAGGAGTTATTATATCCTCTCCACTTAAAGGTTGAATCCCTGAATTGGAAGATTTTTCATGTTCATATACCTTCATAGCCCCATACTCATTATCCAATATGATATGGCATGATGCACAGCTATTGATGTGCCAAGCACTCATTATGATGTTGTTGGTAGATAGTCAAGCTAAAAATGAGAAGTTCCTCTCAAAATTAAATCCAAGTAATTCAAGTTGAATTTCTATTAATGCAACTATCTACTATGACTTCCCCTTCCCATTCTTATTGCATAGACAATGTGATGCATAATTCCCATTATTTTGGTAGAAGAAGCACTTGATCTTTTTAATGTATTTCTTCTTCCCTAGTTGTGAGGTTTCCCCTTCAATGGTAGCCTTGGAACCTTTCCATTTACCCTTCTTGGCCATAATGGAGAGGACTTAATTCTCCTCTACATCTCCTTTCCCATTGGCCTTAGACTCCTTCTAAGTCTTTCTTAGATGAAATCATCCCAAATACTCTCTCCGTTGGGAAGCTTCTTCCCAACTCAGACTCCATTTATAAATGGCTCCCATGACTTGGTAAAAATATTTAGTGCCACATTTATAAGCTCTACATCATCCACTTTCTCACTAACAGTTGCAAGTTGATTTACTAGTCAGGTGATACTCATGAAGTAACTAGTAACTCTATCATACCTTGACATTTGGATGGATTTGAGTTTATTTCTTAAGGTTGTCTTCCTTTTCATGTTATCTCTTTGGAACAGGTCCACTAGAGCGTTAAAAATATCTTTGGATATCTTCTTCTCTACAATGTGAAAGATCAAGTGATCCTTCATGGAATTCATGGGGAATTGATAAGCTAAAATGCCCTTCTATTCATGGGATGACAAATGCATTGGATCTTTTGGTGATTCAATCTCCTTGTCAATAATCTCCCAAATGTAATTCTTTTTTAGTAGCAAGCTAATCACTTACTTAATCTGGGGTAGGAAGTTAGATTCTCCATACAGTGTACCCTCAAATACGAAACCAGTTGTTTCCATCTCTATGTCTAATAATTACATCACTATGTTCAGTCCTTTTGAATCCTTAAGAATTAATTTTTTATTATTTATATATCTTCTATTATATCTTGTGATCTATTGGAAATAATACTGAGAGGGGTTGGGGGGGGGGGGTGGGAGATAGTATTAGCAAATCAATAATATTTCATTTCCATATTCTGATTCACATACACTACTTCACTTAATGAAACTTGTGTGTATACGCAACTATTTATAAGGAAACTAGCGTATACCTTGTAAACTTATAATATAGTTAATTGTTCATAAGTTGTTCTTTAATCCATGCATCAGAACCATATAAACGATAACTAGGAGTAGTAAAAGCAGAATAGACAGTCACACATATGAACACAAGATAGAAGATGGAAACCCAATTTGGGTGAAAACCACTTGCTGCAATTGTCTCTATCTTTCTTTTAATAAGAAACTTCTTTTTATAATCTTTTGTACTAGTGTAGTCTTATACTAGTAGGCAAGCTTCTACCTGCAGAAGGCTACAACCTTATATCGTTCTCCAGCTTCTCCTAGAAGGGAGCTACAACCACCTAGCTCTTGTATTAGCTGATGTACTAGTACATAGGTGCTAACCTATAGAAGGCTGCAACCTTCTCTTTTCTTCCAGGAACCACGTTTCATAATTTTTTAGACTGGATCTATTAATAACATCAATCAAACATCAAATGTATTTTCATCAACCTATCTCCTTTGCACCAACCAAAAACTGAATCAAACAATCACTTCTCTAAGTGTTGTAACCATAATATAGTGATAGTAACCAGAATCCAAGCTAGAACCCAGAATGCTGCAACATTAATCAGAAGTAGCTAAAGCATATTTTATGAGGTGTACGATACTTCAATGTGATGAACCTGCGTGCATACACACTTGTATCAAGGAAAACCTATGTATACACACTTTTGAAATTCCTAACCAGCGTGTATACGCACCTTTGTTGTAATGACACCGCGTACAGAACTGTAAATGATGATTTTAACCTTTACAATTATTCAAACATTAGTTATACCCAGATCATCATATTTACATATTATGATATGCACCAATTATTCAGATAAAATATCGAAACCACACAAAGATACTTCTCTTCAAGCCCTAAGATCTTGACCCATCAATAGAACTTATCCTTCATCAAGCGCTCAATTTCATTCTTGTTTCAGATCCAACTGTGCACCATAACCCAATCACATGTATACTAGATCTAGTTCTTTATTAGATATTCAATTCATGAGTGACTTTGCCTAATGATTTTCTCCTCCGTTTATAGTCTTAGGCCTTGCTCAATACCATGCTCCAAATACCACACACCAAAACCAAGTTTTCCAACATGTACACACCTTTCCTTTCATGAAAGTGTGTGTGTACACTCATATGCACATTTTGGTCTGCGAACCCGAGTATACACATGGCTTGGTCAATGGGAACTTGTGTATACCTTTCTTTCTTCATTCTGTGAGCCTCAATTGCGATCTGTCATCTGTGAGAGTTTCCATCAAGGACAACCCCTGTGTCATAGCACCAAATTTGTGTCATAATGCCAACAATCTCCCCCTTTGGACTTGATGGAAACCCCAAGTGACTCTCCCCCTTTGTCATCAAGGGAAAAGGGTTATGCTCCCCCTGAGTACATGCTGAATTCTCTGATATGATGAAGTGTGATGTCCATGCTCCCCTTGGCTATAAGGAAGGTCTGCAAAAAGATGTTCTACAAGAAGAACATGACTGTATACATCATAAATGACCTTCCTATCACCAAAGACTCAAACATACATCCATCACCCAACCAAGTGGGGATATACCAAATGTTTATACATGATGGAATAAGAACATTACATCAACCATCCCATGCATAGTGGGGAAACAAAATAGGTCGTTACATGACCTTGATAATAAAATATATACAAGATATAGAGACTAAATATCTAAAACAAGACCATGATAGTCATCAACAACTATCATCAACAACATCTAACAATCACCACCCAGACCAGCAACCATGATCTCCCCCTGAACCTATTCCACTTGAAAAAAAAAATTGTGAATTTGTACCAAGATATTCTAAGATAATGCCAAAAATACATTATTATAAGTATATGATCCCCCTGAACTTATGCTAGATGATCACTGTCAAAACCATATCAGACCCTTCTCATTCTGAGACTGGCCCACTGTTTTTCTTCAAACCATCATATACACGACTGTATCCATAGAAACCAGCGTATGTATGTGGATATGCTTCATGAAACTCGTGTACAACCACTTTTCTCTTAAACAGATAAGTTTCAACAATAAGATGATGCATCAACTACTCCCAAATTATGTCTGAGATATTCAAATGTCTCTTTGGCCAGTGGTTTGGTGAATATATCAGCAACCTATTCTTTGGAGGGAACATACTCCAGTTTGACCTTTTGTTCAAGCACTTGTTCATAGAGAAAATGATATTTGATAGGTATGTGCTTGGTTTGGGAATGCATGACTGGATTCCTTGAAATACTGATTGCACTGGTATTATCACACCGAATGGAGATGGGTGGAGTAGATGTGATCTGAATGTCTTGCAATGTTTGCATCATCCATAGGAGTTGTCTGCAGTAAGATGCAGCAGCCACATATTCTGCTTCAACTGTAGATAATGCAATTGAATTTTGTTTCTTGTTGAACCAACATATTAATTTGGAACCCATATAAAATGCACCACCACTAGTGCTTTTTCTGTCATCCACGTTTCATGTCCAATTTGCATCTATATATGCATGAAATGTAAGATTTGTATCCCTAGGATACCATAAACCAAAGCTTTATGTTCCTTGAAGATATTTGAAAATCCTTTTGACTGCCTGAAGGTGTGATTCCTTTGGATTTTCTTGGAATCTTCCAAATATTCCCACTGCATGCATGATGTCTGGTCAGGTACCTGTTAGATAACGTAGACTGCCAATGATGGATCTATAAGTTAGTTGATGTACTGCTACTGATTCATCATTTGAACTGAGACTGCATCCTATTACCATAGGTGTACATACTCGTTTAGAATCTTCCATGCCATATTTTTTCAAGATTTGCTTCAGATACTTTGTTTGTGATAGAAAAATATCATCTTTACTTTGTTGAACTTGTAAACCAAGAAAATATGTGAGTTCACCAAACAAGGACATTTCAAATTCTTTCTACATTACCAAATCAAAGTTTTGACTCATGGCTTCTTCATTGCTACCAAAAATGATACCATTAGCATACACAACAATTATTAGCAATTTATCATTGTCAATCTTTGTATATAGATTTCTATCAGCTGATCCTTTTGAGAAACCTTGTTGATGGAGGTATGCATCAACACGATAGTACCAGGCCCTTGGAGCTTGTTTTAGACCATAGAGAGCCTTTCTGAGTCAGCATACAAGTTTTGGATCATTTCCAAGGATCAATCCATCTGGTTTCTCAATATATACTTCTTCTTCTAAATCTCCCTTAGGAAAGGCATATTTTACATCCATTTGGTATACTTTGAAGTTTTGAAAGCTAGAAAGAGCAAGGAACATTCTTATCGATTCAAGTCTAGAAACAAGTGCGGAAGTTTCTTCAAAATCTATACCTTCTTCTTGAGCATATCCTTTACAAACAAGTCTAGCCTTGTTTCTAATAACTTCTCCATTTTCATTCAAATTGTTTTGGAATATCCATTTGGTTCCTATGATATTGTTCTCATGAGGTCTAGGAACTAATTTCCAAGTATTGTTCTTTTCAATTTGCTCAATCTCTTCATTCATGGCCTTGAACCAACATTCATATTTGCATGTGTCATGTACATTTTAAGGTTCGATGGTGGAAAGCAATGCTAGATAGCTTGAAGCTTCTGTAATAGTTCTTCTTGTTTGCAGATCTGCCTCTTTCTGTCCCAAAATTTGAGTCTCTAGATGATTTTTCTACACATACCTGGATGGAGTCTTTTCTTCTACCATTATCTATTCTTATGGTGCTTCATTGGTTTCTTCTTCAAAATTAGTTTGATTTGATGTGGAAGGATAATCCTTATCTTCTTCATAATCTTTGGTTTTTAACTGCTTTGGATTTTTGCCTGCTTCATCAACCACAACATCAATACTTTCAACAATTTTTCCAAGTCTTTTATTATAACACTTGTATCCTTTACTTCAGGAAGAGTAACCAAGGAGAATGTCTTCATCTGCTCTAGGTTCAAACTTGCCAAGGTTTTCATCAATCATTTTGATGTAACATCTGCTTCCAAAAACTTTGAAGTATTTTACAGTATGAGTCTTACCATACCAAATTTCATGTGGAGTTTTAGTGTTTACCCGAACATTTGCTTTGTTGAGAATAGTGATGGTAGCAAATGCAGCTTCACCCCAGATGGTTGTAGGAGCTCCAGACTCATCTAGCATGGGATGAGCCATTTCATGAATAGTTTTGTTCATTCTTTCTACCACTCCATTTTCTGAGGAGTCCTTGCGGTAGAGAATTCCCTTTTTATTCCACGTTCTTCAAAAAAGTTGAAGAATTCATCTGATGTAAATTCCCCTCCTTGATCAGACCTAAGTCATTTGATTTTGCGATCTGATTCATTTTCAACCAACACTTTGAAGGCTTTGAAATTTTTAAATGCTTCATATTTATGCTTTAGAAGTCCTATCCAACACTTTCTGGAAAAGTCGTCAACGAACAATATAAAGTATTCTTCTCCACGAGGTGACTTCTTCCATAATGGACCACATAAATCAGTATGAACCAGTTCAAGAGGCTTACTAGCTGATCCTTCCTTCTCAGGGAAATGAGCTCTAGTTTGCTTACCAAATTGACATGATTTTCATATTGTATTTTTTCGAATTCTGATATCTAGAAGATCATGAAAAACCTTGTATCTGCATGCTTTTCTTATTTGAGAGAAGCTTAGATGCCCCAATTTTCTATGCCATAGCTAGTGTTCATCATTTTTCTTAGGTGGCACTATTGTTGTCCTCCCTTGAGTATGTATAGGTTATTTGGAGTTCTTATACCTTTGATCACTATTTCTCCTATATCAAGCTCACGAACAACACATCCATTTGATCAAAATAATACCTCATTTCCTTGATCACACATTTGTCTGACACTCAATAGATTATGCTTTAGACCATCAACATACATAACATTCCCAGCCTTAACCTTTTCTTTTAAGAGAACAGATCCTTTAGCTTTTATGACTGCAGGAGTGTCATTTCCAAATGAGACCTTCTTTACCTTTCCTACGGCATTATATGACTGAATTTTTCCTTTATCACCTGTCATGTGTTTCAAGCATCCACTGTTGATCTACCACTGATTTTCTTGTCCTTCTACATGCAAGGCTATACCACATCTTTTTGTTTGCAGTTGTTTCTTTCTCCATGTTTTGGGACCTACTGAAGTTTGCTCCTTCTGAGAAATTTGTCGAAATTTACTCCTGCATTTAGAATCATCATGATCGAAGTTGTTATAGATAGAGCATTCTATTTCATTTTCAAGAGAAGAAAAGTTATTTTAGGTCCTTTTCACGATCCTAGTCACATTCCTTTGATTTTGTGCTTCTCTAGTCATGATGGTCTCGTAAGCAACACATTGAGCAGCTTTGTGTCCAAAGTTATGACACGAAAAACATTGGCCATTAAAGAAATTCTTGCGATTATCTAACCTACTGACCTGGTGATTGTAGTTTCCATTGTCATTAATTCTTGAAGCAAAATGAGTATGCTTTACCTAAGGTTGGTTGTAGCTTCTTTTCATCCTTGAAGCAGATTGAACCCAATTTACTTGGTGATCTGCTTTATGCCTTTGCTAATGATTGTCAAACTGTTCACTTCTCCTTACTGCATAAAGATAGCTTTTGGAGGTTGATGGATTCTGTGCTTGAGATGCTTCTTCAGTATATCCAAGACCTATATTTATCAGAGGAGAACACTGCACTTTGATAATTTCATCTAAAGTTCTGATCCTTTAGCAAATCTGAGATTGAGAGCTTTTGTTTTCTCAATATTTTTTCTCAGACCCACAATTTCACATTTTAATTTTTCATTGTGTTTTTCCCTTTCAGCAAGTTGGAATGTCGGAGTATCTATAATCATATTCTTTTCTTCTAAACAAATTTTAAGTTTAGAAATTTGTTCATAAAGACCATTTTTATCTAAAGCATCCAAGAAATCATCATCTTCAAAAGCCATCAGAAGTCTATAGTCATTACCATGTTCATCTTCATCACTATTTCATAAACCATCGTTATCTTCATGCATATAATATCTCTTCTTACTTACATTATGTTTTCTATTCCATTTTGTTGATTCCTTACCTTTATCAAGCTTATATTTATGAGGACATTTGGATGCATAATGACTAACGCTTCCACAAGAAAAACATTTGAAAGGTAGCTTACCTCTAAATATTCCAGAACCACGTTGAAGGTTCTTGACAAGGTTTGCTTCTTCCTCTCCTTCTAAAATATGTCATGATTCATTGAGTTCTTCTCTTGTTGCAGCTTTGAAAGTGGATTCTTTCATATCTGATGGATCCCATTTTCTCATTTCAAAAACAATTAGGATTTTGTGCAGTTGTGTCATAGTAAAAAAATTAGAATAACTAACTATTATTAACAATATAATCAAAAAGGCTTAAATAACAAAAATAATTAAGATGAGTCGGCCTGTTTGTCTTCTCATCCAACCTTTTCATATTTATACCTATTCTTCCCCTTCTTTTCTCCTCACAATTTTGTCCTGATGATGAGTCTAGGTTTAGACTCGAAACGTCGACTATAAAATATGAGCACTGTTAAATATCCTAAATCCATTTAGATATACTTTCATCATTGTGCATTTTGAGAGTTTCATATTAAACTCTAAGAGATCATAGTTTTTCACGTTTTACGTGATCGTCTCCTTCATAGCTTAGAATGATCTTGTCCCATATTCCTTTGGCCGTTTTGAGCTACATAACCTTCACAAATTCTGATTGTGATAGATTCCCCAATAATGTATTGATAGCCTTGGAATTTGTTTCATATTACATTTTACTTATTGTATCTGTAGGAATTTCTCATGGAAATGTGTATCCTCCTTCCACGATTTCCCAAACATCTGTTCCAAGAGATTTAAGATAGGTTGTGGTTCTTACCTTCCAATAGACGAAGTTGCTCCCATTAAATATTTGTGTTCGAATGGATTGATCCAAGTTATATTTTGTTTATAGATGCATTAAAATAATTACATACAGCTTGTAGCTTAACCAAAGCGAAACTTTAAATGTGCCAATGTGAGAGAAAGAAGAAGAAACACATAAGAAGACAAGAAGACAAGAACTTGATAATGGAGTTCGTCCCTCCTGGACTATGTCTCTGGGCCCTCCTCAATCAATGGGGAGGTCTTTATTCATTAAAAATGGCATCAAAAGAAGTTACATTCATCAGTGACAAAAATGGAGCATTATACCTCCATGCTGAAAATTGCCCAAAAATTGGAGAGATCTGTTGTGGAAATTGACACCACCAATGGATTCCTGTTGTTGAGAGGTGCAAAATCCATATAAAACATGCCCAATTTTGAGTCTGGGCCAAAATCACCTTGCTGCAAAAATGCTGCTCAAGTAAGGTTCCATCAACGTTTCTCAGCTGCTCAGAGTTCCACCACCTAGTCTCAAAATCCGTGCCTGTTGATCTCTCCCTTTGCAATTGGTAAAGAAATGAGTTTAAATAATTCTAGGTGGACTTAGCCATAATATGGTTACGGGTTATATTTATCAAAACCCATTTTAACATAACTATTTACCAACCTTCATGAAACCGTATTCCATAATATATAAAATATGTTTCTTTGACTTTGATTGGGGAGTGGGCCCGTACTCCATGGGACCACACTCACCCACCTTATGGAGCATGCTTAACTCAGGTTGTACGTTGGGGGCAGTGGGACCACCACGTGGCTACCCCCAACAACCATATCTCCTTACGTATCTTTACATCTTTGTTCATGGCATGACCATTGGTAACTTCGTTGGGTTTCAAACTTTATAACACAATATATAATCTCCACCATATGTTGTTTATGGCAAGCATATTTGGTGGTTCAAAACTTTATCATATGGTATGCCATGTTGCCTCCTTTTATTGCATACGTTATAACCTTTACCATGTATGGATCATAACGTGTTTGTTTGGACCAGATGTATGAACTATAATATATAGTTTGAATATTTGTTTTATATGGTTTTTTTTACCATATATATGATTTGTTATATGGTATATAATATAACCATGTTATATGTTTTTTTGTTTAGTATAATATACTATATATATATATTTGGATTTTGGTTATGAATTTGGGTTTTGTTTATATAGTTAAGTTAATAACTATAAAAAAATAACCAAAATGATTTTTGTTACTTGTGCAAGTTTAGGAGGCCACTAGAGGAATGCCAAGTGTCAAGCTACCATGTGGGTCCCACGTGCTGAATGGCATACCATATGGCGTCCTGTGGAACCCATTTTCCCTCTGCCATACCAATCTTTGAAAAGCTCTCTTTTGCATACGAGCTCAGATTGACACCCCATTCATGCCACCACGATCAGGAAGAAGAGCTCGCTCAGTTGATTCCATCAAATTCTCCTTTCTACCATTTTGAACTTTGAGCCTTTATCCATCCCCTTGGTGTCTCGAGATCCTCCTAGATCATGGATCCCTCTCTTTTGTAAGTACTCATGATGATAGATCTTCCTTCAAGCGATCAAGCTTCCTCTGAGGGACCTGCTTTGATACCAATTGTTGGAAATAATACTAAGAGGGGAGGGGGTGAATTAGTATTATCAAGTCAATAATATTTCATTTCCATATTCTGATTCATATACAGTACTTCAGTTAATGAAACTTGCGTGTATACGCAACTATATATAAGGCAACTAGAGTATACCATGTAAACTTATAATATAGTTAATTCTTCATAAGTTGATCTTTAATCTATACATAAGAACCATATAAACAGTAGCCAAGAGTAGTAAAAATAGAACAAATAGTCACACACATGAACACAAGATATAAGGTGAAAACCCAATGTGGGTGAAAACCACCTGCTATAATCATCTCTATTTTTATTTTAATAAGAAAATTATTTTTACAATATTTTGTACTGGTGCAGTCTTATACCAGTATGCAGGCTTCTACCTGCAGAAGGCTACAACCTTCTCCCATTCTCCATCTTCTCCTGGAAGGGAGATACAACCCCCTAGCCCTTGTACTAGCTGATGTAATAGTACATAGATGCTGACCTACAAAAGGCTGCAACCTTCTCTTTTCTTCTAGGGACGATGTTTCATAAATTTTCAGACTGGATCCATCAATAACATCAATCAAACGTCAAATATATCTGCATCAACCTATCTCCTTTGCACCAACCAAAAACTGAATCAAACAATCACTTCTCTGAATGTTGTAATTAGAATATAGTAATAGTAACCAGAACCCATAAAAATGCAACAGTAATCAAAATTAGCTAAAGCATATTTTATGAGGTGTATGCTACTTCAATGTGATGAACCTGTGTGCATACACACTTGTATCAAGGCAAACCTGCATATACGTACTTTGGAAATTCCTAACCAGTGTGTATATGTGCCTTTTCTATAATGAACCTATGTACAGATCTATAAATGATGATTTTAACCTTTACAATTATTCTGACATCAATTATACCCAGATCATCATATTCACATATTACGACATGCGCCAATTATTCAAATAAAAGATCAAAAACACACAAAGATACTTCTCTTCAAGCCTTAAGATCTTCACCCATCAATAGAACTTATCCTTCATCAAGCACTCAGGTTCATCCTTGATTCAGATCCAGCTATGTACCATAACCCAATCACCTGTATACTAGATCTTGCACTTCAATAGATATCTAATTCATGACTGAATTTGCGTAATGATCTTCTCCTCCTTTTATATTCTTAGGCCTTGCTCAAAACCATGGTCCTAAACCACTTAGAATCAATACCTTGGATAAAATACCTGGGGTCAACACTTCGGACAAGATACCTTGGACCAATACC
The DNA here is from genome assembly GCA_000404065.3 of Pinus taeda. Classification (NCBI taxonomy): domain Eukaryota; kingdom Viridiplantae; phylum Streptophyta; class Pinopsida; order Pinales; family Pinaceae; genus Pinus; species Pinus taeda. Next base: position 37,366 of record APFE031047541.1, on the reverse strand, counting down.
ATGGATCATGATACCATGGTCCAAATACCACGGACCAAAACCAAGTTTTCCAACATGTACGTGACTTTCCTTTCGTGAAAGTGCGTGTGTATGCTCATATGCGCATTTTGGTCTGCGAACAAGAGTGTACATGTGGCTTGGTCAATGGGAACTTGTGTATACATTTCTTTCTTCGTTACGTGAGCCTAAGCTATGATCTGTCATCTATGAGAGTTGCCATCAAGGACAACTCCTATGTCATAGTGCTAAATCTCTGTCATAATGCCAACAAGATCTATGTGTTTTTTCCTATTTTCATATTGCTATAGTCTCCCTCTCAAGGTCTCAATAGTGACCTCCACAAATCACTACTAGTTTCAATATGTAAGATGATAACATTGTTCTTCATACGTTTTTCTAGTAGAAACTAATACAACTCATACTTTCCTATCTACCTTAGCTATCACTCTCAACATATGGTAGACTAATCCTAACACATATGGTTCTATACCCTTTAAACAACTCCATGACTGTTATATGGCCCAAATTTTATGGTTGCCTCATGTAAAATTGATTCTCTAGTGGATTGAATTTTATGATTGACTTAATTCTTTTCTACTCTACGATGACTTTATTCTAGTTCAAGAACCCCACAGTAACTTGTACTCTACCTCAACAAATTAGCATATGGAAATGAATATCCTTGGAAACATATGAAAATGGCTATCATTTTCTCTTTTAGAGGCCTTGACACACTTTTTGGGTTCTGTTGGAAATCCACTTAAATTATATATATTTATTTTACTTTATTACTTTTCCTTCTAACCACTAATATATACACATTTTTCCATTATCCCTATCATTGTATACTTGGGTTGTGACCCTACCTTTCATGCACAATTAAATATCCATTTTTTTTCCTTCCATTTGATCTAGATTATTTCATTATACATGCATACAATTATAAGCTAACACATCTCTTCTAAGAGGTAAGATACTACCATTCAATCTAGTAGGTTTTCATTTTGCATGCATACAATTTAAACATCTTCCATTTATTAATAAAAGTCAAGTTTCATTGTATATAATTTTTTTTATTGAATGAACTCAACACATATGCCAACAATTCCATGATATCTTGAAAAAATCCAACACTAAGTAAAAAATATTCCATGATTATCATCGAATGCCACAAAATTTTCAAGTGGGAGACAAGGCTTGGTTGAATTTGTAAAAGGATTGCCTTGCATGGGCCCATCAAAAGCTTCAACCACTTCTCTATGGACATTACACCATCAACAAGGATATGGGTGACAATCTTTTTGAGCTAAGTATCCCCCCCTTTCCTTGGCTTGCACCTACTGTTCAATCTCGATTGACTTTTTCCATACTTTCCAACATTATTGGAAACATAAAGAATCATAGAGCAGATGAAACTAATATTGCTCAGTCTATATTGCATTGAATAAGACAAAATCTAGCAGATCCTCGACACACATATTGAGAGAACTCACCAACAAAGGATATAGTTGTAACAGGTTGTCAATAAAAAACCACTCCTACACGAAGGCAAGTGGCTCACTAGGAGCCAAGTTCAATATTTGCTTCCCCATCTAATGGAGGAAATCAACACAATGGAGACTATGGATTCCAAAGAGTAGATGACAAAACTAGGTGGATATTAGTGGCCACCCAATTATTCCATTGGATCACAACATAATGTTTCTATTTTGGCAGTTTTTTGTTTTTGGTATTTTTTAGGTCATTAACTTCCAAAGCCATTTTCAGGCCCTAAAATAATTTTTTTGGGAAACGAGTGGATGAAAATAATAGAATTTTTCTATATTCATAAATGTACTTATTAGATAGACCTTTCTAATGGGACGTCATGCATGCCAAATGAAAATTGTATGCCAAAGTTATGACCCCAGGAAGTTGGCACTCCATCTTACCCCAACGAGACACAAAAGCCTTTGGCACTTCATCCTCTAGGATTATGTTTTTAAAAGTGTAAGGTATCTCATTAGTTATAATAAAAAGGCCTACAAGCCTCATTGTAACACAATTCAGTGAAGGTGTGTGCCTACCACATCTCTTCTCAAAGGTAAGCTACCACCATCTGAGCTAGTTTGTTTTCATTCTAGATGTATAGTTTCAACATTTTCCATTTATTAATAGAAGTCAAGTTTAATGTATCTTTGTGTTTTGGCTATCAATACATGTATAAATGTGTTCCCTTCATAAATTCAGATGAATCATTATTGTTGACCTATATGTAAAACTATTTCCATGGCCACATATGACTGATTCTTGTGCTTTCTTTATATCTACCACAAATAGTTGTGCATGGTAGCATCCTATGGCCCTTATGTACCTATAATTTATTTTTAACCTCTATGTATTTGGATGTATGTGCAATTCTGAGAGAATTCTAGTTCTTTAGATGATATGCTCTTATATCATGTTACTATTCATAATTCTAACAAACTGGTTAATTACTTCTTACCATGTTTTATATATTGAATAAATAAAAGAGTAGCTGGGATGTTAAAATGTGACAAAATATAAGAATAGAAGCAGATTAAAATCTCTAATCCGAGTCACATGAACACAAGATTTATTCCATTAAAAATTTTGTCATTTCATTAATTGAAGCTTATAATATATAAGAACTCCCTTTGTGGTATAATGTCCCAATGAGGAAAAATACCAATATAATAAGAACTTGCAATTAATTCAACTAATCAAACCATTGAACTATCCTTTGATTTTCTCACTAATCTAGATTATTCACTTGTTTCCCCTTGCACTCTTCCTCGAGCCATACACAATTGGATGAAAGTACTTCTCCACCCAATCATTGAGATCTCACTATCTCACTATGTCTAATACACAATATGCATCTTATCCCTTAAGCTAGCCTTCCTTTTATCATCTTTAGTTATTGATTGAATCCACAACCCTATTCTCTAAGGTGATTTATAATTGAGATTATTTCTCAACGTTACTTTAGGTCAATGTTTGAGATTCATTTAATTTACTAATGGAAATAATATTTTCATTTAATTTTATTAACTCAATTTGTCCTATAAAATCTAATTACTTTAATCATTGAAGTAATTGTTAAGCTTAAGGGTTAATTAGGTACTTGCACATGCCTAGAAACTTAGGCTTGTGCATAAGTACTTTCCCTAACTACTTTCGTCAACAATTGGACCAAAATTTTCATTATGGAGTGGCATATTAAAAGAATCACCTTGAGTAACACTCAAAATATGAATAAGTTGTGTTTTGTTTACAGTTGGTTGTGTTTATTAAGTAATGCATTATTAGTATATTCGTTATAGTTGGGACAGTCAACTTGGTTGGTATTGAAGAGTTCATTGTTTTGAGAGTTTGTTTTTCCTTTCCAAGTCGAGTTGGGATATTGAAATTAGGTTTGATGTATAGTATGCTTTTATTAGGTTACTGAAAATGAGTAATTCGATTGTCAGGTTTCTACTAATTAATGGTAGCTCCCAAAGGATATGGAGTGGTTTGAGGGCCAGATCTAGTGGAGGGAGAAAGTGATAAAGGAATTCCATAAGTTGGTTGAGGTTGGGAGGCTAGATAAAATATTGAGTTGAAGGCTTGGTAGGGTCATAGTCATTATTTTAGGCACCATAGATTGGGTCAAATACTTCATCAAAACATATATAGTAGGGCCAGGTTGATAAACTCCCACTGTAAGAGGATACACAATTTAAGCTGAGAATGCATTATGGGAACTCCATCTTGACTGGTTCTAGTTAGCCATAAAATTTCTAGATTATGAAATGTTTTAAGACATGTATTTCAACAAATATAGGGAAATATGTACACAAGCTTCTAACAATTAGATCCAAATATATCCATACTTTTGGGATGTGTTGAATTATCATTCATGGTCCATTCATGACCAAGGGTATATAATGTGGAAATGCACCTGAAAGGATAATGTATAAAATATATGGAAACTCATGGGAGACATAGGGGCCTATTTAACGTTGAGATCCTTTGATTTTTAGAGGAAATTTGGTGAATTTTTCACATTTGATAAAGGATGTGGGATTTTACTTGAGAGAGCATATAGGTAGAACTAAACTACATGGAAGCAAGGCATAAGCCTAACATGAGAACTAATTTATAAAGTAGTTAATTTGAAATTTTAGGTGGTGAAAGAGGAGATCTTTCCCTTAACAAAGAAGGTAGGTATGAAAAATATTTTCCCAAGGAAAAATGTTTAAATGTAATTTAAATATAAAGTGAGAGGATGGTGTTCCAATATTAGTGAAGGGATTGAAAATAAATTGAAAAAGTACCATTCCAACTTTATTTTTCTAAAAGATGATAGGATGAAAATAAATATACTTTGTTTGAGGAGGAAGCTTGGAAAGAGAGAGGAAATTTTCCTTGAAGGAGGAATATTGAAGATTAATAGAAAAATAAACTCTCCTTTGAGGAGGGAAGGAAATCAAAGGATTCCAAAATAAATTAAATACCAAAGGATTGAGATTATGTTGAGTGAAGAAAGCCACATGAGATAAAAAATCTTGTTTGGTATGGAAAAACTCATTCTAATTGATCCTTCATAAATGTCAATAGGTTTGAGAGATGTAAGAAGGAATATGCATTTTCAACCTAGAAAGAAGTATAGAAATTACTTTTAACAACTAGAAGGTAACAAATAGTATGGTAAATAACCAATGGATTTAAGAGAAAAACTTTCAAATAACAAGGCTAATTCACTACCAAATAATCTTAGTTAAGCTAACTAAGTATAAGACTACAATTAATTATATAGTATAATTGAATTAAGATAATTAATTTTAGTAAGAATGAAGTTATTAGTTATTTTTTTCAATTTTATCGTTTAAAATAACATGAAAAAAATAATAATAAAGAAATGATGAAAAATTAAGTAGACTTAAAGCTTAATTAGGAATATGTATTTCATATTGATTTAAAGTATTTTATATTTGAAAATAAAATACGTAAAAACATAATCCAATGCAAGCAAGAAGTGTACAAAATTGATTTATTTTATCCTTTACTTTGGTTGTTTGTTAAGCTATAAATTGAATATACAAATGAAATAATTGAAGTGTCCCTTTTCGTTTACCCATTGTGCAAAATAAGATAAACCCCCAAGGAAGAATGGTTTATCTTTCCAATTTTAGTTTTTACTTTAGGAGAGAGAATGAAAATAGTGATTGTTTAGTCTTATGAGGCGAGTGAAAACCTAAAATATAATGCCATTTGATATTTCTAGAGATAAAGTATGTGTTAGAGTTTGAAACATTTAATGTTTTGAATGGACACCTCACCCATCATCAGTGACACATAAATTTTAAAATGATATTAGAGAAGAGTACCTAAGTATGGATTTACAAAATGAAATTTGATACTATTGAGGAACCAAATTAAATATTATATAAAAATACAAAAAAAAATGAAAGATACGAATACACTATAGTTTAATTTATTAGGGGTATATGGAAAGAAAAAAGAAATCAGAAAAATATAAGATTCAACATCCTTACATATTTAAATAAGCTTTATAAACTAGGATAAACAAGGATTTTAAACCGCCTTGTATACTTAAACTTGTTTTTCACTTGCAATAAACAATAAGGTTAATTTTTACAATCTCCACATATATGGGAAACAATTTTCCAAACAACCAACTAAACACGAAGATAGAAGGTTAAATATTTGAAGAGTTTAGATGAACTTTGTAATATTATGTTTCTGATACATCAAAAGGTATTGTTGATATCTCCCTTCGATGTAAGAATTTGAGAAAAGGGGTGCGGAATAAGACATGAAAAAAGAAATTGTCAACCAATATGGATGAAACAATCTATGACAATAATGAGGAATATAAACTGAAAGTACAATAACATGAGAGAAGAGTAACTTCGAGAAATACCAACTCCTCCTAAAGAGAGGAACATGAAAAAGGAAAACCCAAGTATGTACCAAGAATTTATGAAGGAAAATTAAAACATAGAAACTAAAGAGCAGATATATATTAGATAGGTAGTTGGCCTAAAATTTTTTAGGGAGCATACTTTATTTATACTCAGTTTTCAACTAGGAACAAAACTCTCAACTTATTAAATGAAGGGAAGCTAGTTTTCCTTTTCATTGATCCATGATTATATTCCCTCTTAATTTGTAGGATTCATGAGGTGTTTTGAAGGTAAGTGAAAATTGGACCTACAATTATGTGGTCTTTGGATTCATAATGGATTTTCATTGCTCATGTCATGGAATAACTTAATAAAAACATATAATCCAATATGTAGAAAGAATAATTACAAACAATGGGTAAGAACAACTTATGGGGTCCACTTCATGAAGCTATGATGTAACATATTTTTGTGTATCGGAGTGAAAACCCTTCTAAACAAATTCTTGAGTGTCTTTCATAACTACTATGAATGTGTAGTCTACATATTTACAAGTATGTGGCCCTAAGCCTACAAAGCCATTATATAGCACATGTTAATTCATTTTTGTTAGAGATATTTAGTCATTGGTATTTAAGTTATTACACCATTCATGTGTTTTTATTCTCCCACATCTACCATCCTACTCAATTGAATTTTTATATGTAGCATAATATATTCAATTTTAAAATGAAGCTATACTAAATGCAATATTATCCTTCAATATTTTTTCTTCTACCTACTTTGCTAAGTAGTCTATTGTTGCAAAAATATAATTTGTCCTTGTACCTAAGTTATCATATTTGAATGGTCCAAAAAAATCCAATCTCCACACTTGAAGGGCTCCTTTTGGTTTGACGAAGGTGTGTGTATATTAACTCTACTAGGGAAGTATTTCTAAGTTATGAGATGAAAGTGATTTTGAAATCCAATAAGGAGGTGGTGAGTATTAAGAGAATAAATTGGGTCTCAAAATTTGAGAATAAAGTGTGGATTGAGTGATAAGAAAGGAGGGATGGGAAAGTGTGAAGGGGTCTAATTGATATATTTTTCTTTTATTCCTTGTGTAGTTGTTTGGAAGAAAGCTGATAAGTGGTAATCTATGGTTAGGGTAGTGTGGTCACCCTCTCTAGGATGATGCCTTGAATTAGACACTTTCACTTTGACTTTGGTTTGACTCAAGTGGACTCCTATAGTGCAAAGATCAAATAAGGAGAGAAGAGGTAGTTCAATAGTAAAAAAATACTTTTTTTTCTTTTCTATTTTCCAAAAAAGAAATTAAACCCCCTGGGAATCACCTTGAATACACATTTCCAACTAGATATCCCCAAAATGTTGACTAGATATCATATGTACACATTTTCTCACTACCTTTTTATTTTTATTTGTTTTAAAATTAATATATAGATGTTTCATTGAAAGAGGGCATTGAGACAAGGATGAACAATTAAAATAAATTGTAATGTTTAAGCCAAAACCATAGATCCAAAATATAAGATTAAAATAAATTCTACCTAGAGGGACTAGCTTCCCTATTGTAGTGCAACATCCCTATTGTAACTTATTATATAATGATAGGTGTATTACCTTACAAATATTTGAGAACATTAACCACATGAAGAAACTTGAAATAAAAGATAAGAAGAATACTAGTTTTTGCACCCACTGTGAGCTTGTACCAATCAATGTCTCTTTACATCATAATATTTTGGGGCCGTGTGATTCTAATGATTATGTGATGTGGCTTCAAGAGACCATCCTATGTCTATATTTGGTATGAAAGTGGCATTGAGGATCCTCAAAGACCCAGATGGTTCTAGTATAATAGAGAAATTTGCATGCAAAAGTATTTTTTAATGTGTCTTTCAAGTGCTAAGATAGGCCACAATTCAGGCACAAGTTTCTTTAATGAGTCAATATGAATTGAAACTCTCAAATTTTTATTACGTTGGACACCCATAAATGCTTCTACCTTCTTCTATCATTCCCTCATTTCAACAACACGCCTCACTGTGTCTATAGTGCAATTGCCCCATGTTGCATTGTTCTATTGGAATTTTCATTCAAATTTAGGCTAATACTTATCCGTTTGAATCATGGCACTCATATTCGCACATTGAGTTTCAAACACATATTAAAAATATCATATCAACCTTTTTTAAAACTCTCCTAGATTTTAGAGGATGCAGTCCACTTTTATAATGGAAATGTTCCATGGGAACCCGTAATGGGCCTACTAGGAAATCCAAAACAAAACCAAATAACCATTGGAATTATGGGGATATGGACTACAAAACCAAATAAATTAGAGTTGCAAGAATGGTATGGGCTGCAAAACCAAATAATTTAGAGTTGCAAGGAGGGCATGGGCTTGGCATTGGAGGATGAGGGCTCCTTCTTTCACCAATTTGTGTGCTTTATTACGTGCCTAAAATATCCAAAACCAAAGCAAAGAAAAATGTGGGCTATGGAATCAAAGATGGGCTACAAAATCAAATAACGTAGAGTTGCAAGGAGGGTATGGGCTACGAAACCAAATAATTTAGAGTTGCAAGGTGGACATGGGCTTGGCATTCGAGGAGGAGGGCTCCTTCTTTCACTTATTTGTGTGCTCTATTACGTGCCCAAAACATCCAAAACCAAGGCAAAGAAAATTGTGGGCTACAAAACCAAATAATTTAGAGTTGCATGGAAGAGATAGGCTACAAAACCAAATAACTTAAAGTTGCAAAGAGGACATCGGTTTGACATTGGAGGGGGGCTCCTTCTTTCACTTAGTTGTATGCTCTATTATGTGCACAAAAATAAAGCAAACAAAATGTAACCACAATTACAATTAGAAAGGGTAATTGTCCATCAAATTTAATTAATAATTCACACAAGCGATACAAGGTAGTACGTTATGAATTAATAAATGACTATAACTACTTTATACTTTTAGTGTTACTTAACATAATAATGTTTATTATTGGACCTTTTGTATTTCTATCGCTAATAAGTTTATTCCAATATTTTATCCATTTTTAACTCAAGAATCCTTATCAAACTTCTTTTGCATTTTCTTTTTAAAATACTTGTTACGACACGCAAGGGTATAACGTAACACTTGAGATCTCAATAGGTATCACACAGTACATTGGTTTGCAAGCCTTAGGATGCTAAGTCTGAGTTTTGTATACCACATAACATTATCGCTCTATATTGTTAGTTGCATCACTGCTCCTGCCATGCAGCCACTGCAGAACATTGTCTCTGAATCGAAGGAAAAAGCAGTTTCTAAGGACAGTTTGGTTGAGAAATAATCTTTACTTTAGTAGTTCTATGGTAGATTTTGCTAGCGGATTTGTGGAACGTGTAGGGAATTTGGTTTGTTTAACAAGATGGCCGGAGGCAGATTCAACAACTTGAGGCGGGAAAGGTTTTCCATCTTAGAAAATGGGGAAGTTGCAACTTGTTACTCTTCCTGGGCCAAACATAACGATGAAGAAATATCAAAATCGGACAAAGAATTTGAATCATCCAAGTTGCAGCAACCTATGAATAAACCCATCCAACAACACCCAGATTCAATTCAGCAGTACAAGGTAACAGGATATTGTCGCAAACAACACAAATAAATGATACAAGAGGAGGTTGATAGTTCGAGTTGTTTGCTTGAAATCCAAACTCAGAGAGTTGAAGAATCTATTGTTGAAAATAGCAAAGCTGAGACACAAATTCAAGAACTGAATAAAAGGCTCGGAGAGTTGGACAAGAAAAAAGTCATAATTGAAGAACCCATTGTTTAAAGTGGCGAACCTGACACGCAGATTCAGGTATTGAAGAAAAAACTTGCAGAGTTAGAGGAGACAAATGTTAAACTAGTGCAAGAAAATGAAGAGCAGGGAAAAGAGTTTGAATCACTTCATGTGGAGTTGGCCAAGAAAAATAGATAATTGGAGGAAAAGGTCATTACGTTGTTGAAAGAGAACAAAGAACAGTGAAACATGATTGAGTCGATGCAAGAAATTTCAGAGGAAAAAATATTCCTTGAGAAGAATGTTGAGCTGGAGAGAAGAAATTTGGTATTAGACGAAGAAGAGGTACAACTTAGCGGCAGAATAGGGGACTTGGAAATAGCTTTGGATTTGCTCACCACAGATCTTGAATTTAGGAAATTGCGGAGGACAAAGAGGGTATATTAACTAATTTACAGTATCAATTTTCAGACCTTGTCAAGGAAAATATTTGCCTGGCGGAGTTCAAAAATACATTAGTGACTGAATTGAAAAAATGTACAATGGACTTGGAAGAAACTGTGTATCTTCACCAAAACATCAGGGAACTTGACATTTCTTCCCACTCTCTTAGCACGGTTCTTGAATTTTTAGATATTCTACTTGAGAAACTTACGTCAGAACATGAACAATTGAAGTCAGAATAGGGTAAACCAAACTGTGTGCATGAAAAAACAAAACTGAGGGATGTACATCAAAATAGTATGCATGATAAGACAAAATCAAAGAGGGTGCTTGAATCCAAACGGGATGATGTTTATTGGTTTAGGCAAACTGAACGAATAACTGTCAAAGGCTGGCCTTATGTAGAAGCACATGTAACAAAATCTAAGGAAATGTTGGACAAAATAAATTATCGAAAATGAACCTAAAATCCATGGAAATTCAAGAAATATGTGGATATCTAAGGATTGTCATACTTTATTTTGGTATTGCTATTCCATTTGCAAAATCTAGATTTCAAATTTGTTAAAATTAATTTTGGATCTATTTTAAAAATGATTTCTCACTTGTTAATATTATTAAAATGGTATGATATTTAGATAAATTTTTCAATAATTTTGTTATTATGAATTTGTATTTTTCATAATATTATTGGTTACCTTTAAAATGACATTCATCATATCTAATATTATGAGTCACTCAATATCATTGAAAATTAATTTCCTAAGTTTCCCTTGATAAATGTCTTTAGGATTAATAATATCATTAGGATTTGGTTGATTTTTGGAACCAACCAATGTGGCAACCAATGTGGCTCTTCCTCAGGACAAGGTGAAAAAATCAGTCAATCTTCAAGAATCAATATCATGGATGCATCCCTACACGTTTTGAGAAATGTAAGATCAACTTTCTTCTTAGCAACTTGTAGTTGAACTCCTTCAATAGAATATGAGTCATTATTTATAGTATCTACTTGAAAATATGCCAATTTAATGTTTATGAAATATATGGTATGGATATTTGTACTTAAAAATAATAAGAGGGTTTTGAAATAAGGTAAAATATGAGACATTTAAATCATATAAATTCATGTTTACATAAAAAAAGTATCCCAAAAATATACCTTTTGACTATATATTATTCCAATTTTTTTCCTTTTGGTTATATTTTTCACCTAAAAAGCACCTTGGCTAGATCATGTCCCACAAAGGAAAACATAAGCATAAAGGGTCCTTCATAGAATCAATTGAACTCTGAGAATATGATGACACATAATTCACCTATGGTGGGGTAGAGTCTACTCTAATAATAGGATCATAGAAATAGGTAGTTTTGGCTAAAGTCAATTTGAGATGGTGATTGTCAAATGAAAGTTGATCAATAATGAGAATACTTCCATTATGAGGAAAGTGCATCACTCAAGAGAGAATAGACATAATCACACGAAATGAGCATATTGAAGTCTAATAGTCCATTCACCACTACCATATAAGCTAAGATATTTTTCGTACTTAACATGATAGATTAGTGAGGTATAATCCCCAAAGATTCACTAGGTATTTTATTGAAAGCAAACAACTTACTAGAAGTTGTGTTGGAAAACTAATAATTTTCTACAATAAAGAGAATAAAATACTTTTAAAGGATTCTTTATCTACTATTCATTGCTAATTGTTTTTAGATTAAACACCCACCCTTATATGGAAAGGTACATAAGAAGGAAGGTGAGGTTCAACATTATTCTTCCAATCAAAGGAAATATAGTATAATGAAACATAATGGTGAGGAAGGGAGAAAGATGAATTATACACACACAAAAACACACACACACACACACACATTCATGCCATATTAGTTCATACAAAGGCCTCACTAATTTCAACTATTGGCACCATACAAAATATTTGTTTAGATTCCTCTTCTTATGCTACTAAATTATGGCCCAAATTGTATTTAATGCCTTTCTATTATTCGTGAACTGGTGGAATAATTTTGCATTTTCATTGGTTGCTTGGAGCCAAATTGATCTACTTTTCATTCTCCATTCTTGTTCTTTATCTAGAAGGATATTTACATTTTTCATAATATTATGGGTTATTTTTAAAATGAGATTCATCACATATAATATTATGAGTCACTCAATACCATGGAAAATTATTTTTCTAAGTTTTTCTTAACAATTTAAAAGTAGATAAAGGGAGAGAAATGAGTTATACACACACACACATTCATTCCATATTAGTTCATACAAAGGCCTCACTAATTCCTACTAGTGGCACCATATAAAATATTTGTTTAGATTTCTCTTCTTATGCGACTGAATTATGACCCAAATTATATTCAATGCCTTTCTATTATTTGTGAACTGGTGGAATAATTTTACATTTTCATGTGTTGCTTGGAGACAAATTGATCTACTTTTCATTCTCCATTGTTGTTCTCTATCTAGAAGGATATTTTGACAAAATTCCTCCAAATAATTATGAAGGTGCTTCTATTCATCCATGAGAAATCACATTCCACCACCATTGCTCTAATGTAGTTACAATTTAATATCCTCTCTGGCCTTGTTGTCTTTGTCCCTTTTTTAGTTAACCAATAGTTGTTACTTTAGCTCTCTTTATATTTTTCTAAAATCACAAAGGGGGAGATCCTAGAGTAGAGGGATCTAAAGGCCCACAATCATCCTTTATGACTTACAAGAATGATGCATCCCCCAAGAAAATTGGATTCAATTTTTAAAAAATAGATGGATTTTTCAATGTGGGATCCACTATTAGAATAATTGTATATTGGGCTGAACCTCCACCAAAGGAGACCCATTTTCTATTCCTTACAATTTGTTGAAAAATGCAACAAGAAATTCTCAATTTTATTTTGACTTGATTAAATTGAGAAAAAATTGAATTTCTACATCATCACACAACTTGGGTGCAGTTAACTTGAGCTTCATGGCTTGTCTCACCTAGTTTACTCAATAAATTCAAGTTGGAGGAGTTAGAGTTTACTTAGCATGTTTGATTGCTAATTTGTAACAATCAAGGACAGTTATCTCAAGTTGTTTTAAGTTAAACTAGTTCCAACTTTTGGAGGTGTTATCACTCAGGTTGTTCCCCAGGAAAATACTAAGGAGGGAATACGGCCGAGGTAACCACAGACCAATCTTTTAGACACAGATTCTAGCCAATCTAGGTCTAGAGAGGGCTCTCTCTTTATAGTTTAGCTTTGTTTTAAAGTATGTTAGGCTAGTTATGAAGTACAAGGGTTTTTGTTTTATGTTTTGGATGGTGGTGTTCTGTAGAACAGGGCTGCAAGTATGAGGATTTCAGTCCAATGGGCTAATGGAGTCTATAAAGATGAACTGTTGGATGCGGTTTCTTTGTACAGAGGGTGGTACTGCAGAGCAGGGTAATCAGTCATGGAACAATTCATATGCTGAATTAGATGGGATGGAGTCTGTGGTTGAAGGGCAGTTAAGAATCCTTTAATATGCAGACAAAAAGAAAGTGAATGATTATGACCAAGAAGCAATTAAGAATTTCTTAGTATTAAGTCAATAGGCCAGAACCAGGGAAATAGGAGCAGTTAAGAATTCCTATTTATGCTGATCCTAAAGAAAACATTAATAATAATAAAGATTGAACACAGAGTGTAAACAAACAAATTTTGTGCTATTCTTTTTATGTATTATTAAGATCATGAAACATATATGATGTATATAAATGCATAACAGTAAAACACAGGTGAGGATGAACTTATTGATCCATAACATGACTCAGGAATTCTGTAGCAGGGCCCAGAGCATCAATTCCACATTCAGACAGTGCAGCGATAATGAGATCCAACAACTTTTGTATTCAGCAAATTCTCAGAGTTACAGCGCAGTCCAGAGAAGATATTATCAACCAACCCCGAATACTTCACTTGGGGAGGTATTTATACAAAAAGTGTTTACAAAATATCTAAATGAGAAAATATCAAGAAATAACTTCACCCATCTACTTTGCATGAGAATTAAATAAGAGAAATGAATGCAAAATTAAATGTTGGTGTGCTAGTTGTTCAGTTGGTCAGATATGTTGAATTTCAGGCTTAGTGAGTCGACTAGAGCTGCTTTCTATTAATATCCTTGCTCTGCTATCCCGACTATTTCCTTTGTGCATGATTCCGCTTTAATGCGTTTTGTCGTGACTTCCTTCCTCTGTTGTTTTCATTTTTATGATATGTGGCATGTGCATTGAATTTGATTAAATGTAGATGATCTAAAAAGAGAACTAAAACTACATTGGTAAAACCTCTAACATGCTCTACCACCATTGGTCTGTTGGCATCTGGTGTCTTTGCAGTTTTATCAATATTTCATTAGCTTCAGTATACCTGTAGAAATTGGGCTGGACTTCAAAAACATGTGTTATTTCATGCTCAATATAGAACAGATTTTCCAACTTGTCATATAAGCTCTGTCCAAAGGGAGGTGCTATGTCTTTTGAAGTGCATGATGATGCTATGATTTGATTTGCAGCAGCTATGTTCACCCTGTGAGAATAGTGTTCATGTGTCAACAATCTTTGATTGCAGATTAACAAACTGGGTAGACCCTTTTGCTGCAAGATTGTAAACTTTTCTGTAAAAGCATTCATTTCTATCTACATTTCTTGGCACTTTCTCTCCAGATTTTGTATAAAATTCCTCATGGTTAGCTCCTTTTTAACTGTCAAAATGGTACCTGTTCTGTCCCTGATATCTAGAGCTGCTAGTTGTTCTTTGGTATGAGTATTCAAAAAATGAATTAGTTTATTGGTTGTTCAGGCATGTTTCCCAATAATGCTCTAGCCTTTTGAATCTCTACTTGGGCCATTTCTATCAATTCAATTTGCTCATGGATAGTTTGTATTGATTTCCATTGATCAGTGATGGATTGCCCAATATTAGTCCACAAGATCTTTTTAATTTCTGCTAGAGGTTTGTGAAGAGAAAGATCTTTCTCCAAGGATTTTACCTTATTTTCCAACGCCTTTACTTCTCTTGTTTTTTCTGCCACAGTCATCTTTGATTTATCATAGCTTACCTCTAACTTGGCCAGTTTTTCTTTGGATTCCTTTAGCTCTTCTATTTGGAGTTCTAATTCTTTTATTGCCTTCATCATCTCCTCCATGCTCATCCTGGTATCTCGTACTGTTCTTGTTGCTGCTACTAAAGTATTTGAGACTGATGTACGTGTTGCTGGGAAAATGGGAGGTACTGCTACTGTGGTTGTAGGAGGAGCAGTTGTGCTTGAGGGAGTTGTTTCTGGTAGCTGGGAGGTCGACACTCCATGCTTCTCTTTCATTGCTTTCTCCAATGCCTGCTCTATTTCTGCTAGTCTGTCATTCATCCTCATTAGAAAACCCATCATGTCCTCCTCTTCTTTCTGCTATGCAACTTCTGCGGTTTGTGGATGCATCGCAATTGGCAGCTTTAATTGCTTTTTGAGGGCTGCAATGTCCTCCTCCTTCTTTATTAGTGCTTTGATGCCTTTTGCATCCTTGGGATCATGTCCAAGCTCAATGATAATTTCTTCCAAGGACTTAATCTTGTTGTCCTTGGCTAAGGAGGAAGCTTTTTCCAATTCTAATTGGGCAGAGGTATTGTGCAATGAATTCTACAATATGTCAGCTAATAATGCCTTGTCTACCAAGGTGGAGTACTCCATTTCTCTGGTTTGCTTATGTAATTAAATATGGTCCATTGGATGGATATCTTTGGAGCCTCCATTGCTCAATTTCTTGTGATTTTTAAACTTGGAGCTTGGGTTTTCTCAACAAGTAGATAAAATGACAATTTCTGGGGTTTTCTCAGAGAATTTCGGGCTGAAAATAGCTTGAATTTAACTCATTGGGAGAAATACGTAGAGGGAGATGGAGTTTTTGGGATTTATTTGGTAAAATGGGAAAAATAATGTTTATGGTGTGCCTTTTGTAGGTATTTTGATGAATTTACCTCAATATTTCGGCGTCTTTTGGAGATTTTGCAGAGGAAAGTTACAAAACAAGGGGCTTGGGAACTAGACTTTGGTAAATATCTAATTTTATCTGCTTACTAGGCAAATTTTGTAGAGAGACACGAAATGTGAAGGTTTTTGGTGAAGAGTGGATAATAGAGTGGTTCTGGTGTGCTTATTTGAAGGTAACACGATGAATTTTAACAAGAATTTGGGTTGCTTGGACAATTCTGCAGAGAAAATCGAAATTCACAGGGTTTACTAGCAGGATTACGATAAATACCTATTTCTAACCGTGCACTGAAGTAATTTGCAGGATTGAACGACACATTTGCAGAGTGGGGTGTCGGGTTAGGCTAACCGAGTGGCAGATTGGAGCTCTGGAGGTAGCTTCGTCGTAATTCACATGCAATAGTTGCACAGAGAAAATAAGTGAAAATGAATGAAAATGACATTTTTACAGGCTTTTCATCGAAAAATTGACTTTGGCGGGTTTTGGCGTTTTTGGTCGGATGATGTCAGCATGATGAAATTTTGTCATGTAGCGAGGACGTGGCAATGACGTGTCGGATGACGTGGCAGTGGTGACGTGGGTATGACGTGGGGGTGACATCATCAGATGATGTCATTGGGGGTTCACCAAGGGCAGTGAATGCTATTCCCTGCACCGCTTTTAGGGAAAAGGCTGTTTTGGGCAGAGGGGATGCGATGATATCGGGCAGGCGACACGCGTCTCGTGGTACAGTGAGAATACCGCTTTTCATCAGGCGGTAACTCTCAGACATCGGAGGGGTTCTGATATTATTCAGGACCGTCCGATCTACGGGATCGGATCCAACGGTTGATAGTTGATGGAGTGGGAAGGGAGTTATGGCGCGGGGGCTGGGTAATAAACAATGGATTAATTAGCATCGGGGGAATTCCTTTTGGCCGTTAGGTGGATTAAAGGTTAATTAACCCAATGTTAATTAACGTTTAATATTTGTGTTTGGGGTGGGTTGGCTATTTATTTAACCAAATGTTAAATAAAATACATTGTTTCTATGTGGAGGGCTATTACATGGCTCCAATGGAACCCATAATTCCCAAAATATAATGTTTTATGGCTATAATTGCCGGGGGTCTGGATGTTTAATATTTTTGGGTTTTTTATGTATTATATATAGTACGGGGATGGGGAAATATTTTATATAGGATTTATATAATAAATTCAACATGTTAATATGAAAATATGTTTAATCAAAAGCGCTAAGTCAAAAGTGAAAACTTAGGCTTAGGGAGATGAAAGAACATCAAGTTATGAAGTTTTGGGAAACTTGGCATTAATGGGAGAAAAGCATTTTACACAAGAAATGTGGCTTCCTTTGCCTAAGTAAAAACACAGTTTTACTTAATCTTTTTCATTAAATGAAGTGGATTATGAGCACTGAGTAGATCCCAGTATCCTTGGAGGGAGGTTAGTGAGTGATTGTTGGGAGGGGAATGAGGGGAAGTTAGTCATGCTTCTTTTGACTTTGTAGCCACACCTTGCCCTGGCAGTTATGATATCCATGAAATGAATCATCCTGAAACGACAAAATTGCTCACAAACCTGCTTATGAAACACCAAAACTGCCTACCCAGCCTACTAATCCTAGCATTTTTTATTCTTTCTTGGTTGGGTGCATTTGAACTAGCAAACCTTGATTCTCTTCTTCTTTCTTTTAGCTGCCATCCTATCTAAGTTTTCCCTTATTTCTTCCAAGGGCTCAGATTTAGCTGTTGAGACCCTTTGCTTCTCTAGCTAACTACTTGTCTGCCAAGCTTGAACTATTTGGACATACTTTATTCTCTATTTCTAAGACAAGTAAATTTAAATATGGGCTTGGCCAAGATTGAGCTGTTTGGCCATCCATTAACTGTGACATGAATCAACGAACTACACATTATGAAAATTTTCAAAAATGGAACAATAGTGGCATTTTGGACTAGCACACTTTCCTGGTCTTTTCTTTCGGGTTCATTTGCTTTCTTTCTTGACCATTTCCTTCTTTTTACCCTTTGATTTTTCTTTTAGGGCATAGCCTCTTTTCATTTTTAAATTTTTTGTTTTCTTGGAATATGGAACACCTTTGCAATCAGCCAAAGGTTTCACCATATTAGGCCTTATTAATGTCAATCATGAAAAATGACACCTATTGGCATAGAGACATAACAGGAGGAACTAGTGGAAGGTCAGTTAAGTAGTGGGATTTTAGTAAAACTTAGTGATAATCTAGTTAACTAATAAATAAGCCCAAAATAGCTACTCCATGCATAGAATTTGAGCTCCCAAGGCTTGGTGGAGATACCAAGGTAGTGTAGATCAGTTGTAGACTAGTATTGAGTGTACATGTGTTGGATGCAGTTAGATGATCAAAATAAGGAATTGTGCAATCCATTTTTGGAGAAATTCCTAAATAATAGGGGTCTAATTTCTCAAGGAATAACACAAGGAAATAGGAGCTCAAGCAAAGACATAAATTGGCTAAGTCTGGGCTAGAGCTTCTCAATGAGTAGAGAGATAGGTTATGAACTTGCAAGCTTTTCTCAGTTAAGAAAAGAAATTGTAATATGTCTATATTCATCAAACTAATGCAAGAAGACATTGGGAGTTTTAATAGTTTATGTTCCTTGGGAGATATACTATTTTCATGTGTGATTTAATATTGCATGTGTGAGATTTTTGTTCTAAATTATGAATTAATGTCCATAGAGAAGTACAACAGGTTTGCATCTTATTAGTTTCATTAAAACTTTATAAGGAGTTGCAAATCTATATCATAATTTCTATATGTTATCAGATTAGGACTTGCATTAGAGCAATAATTTCAAATTTGTTTCTCAGGAGGTTTGAATTTGGAGTTTAGTGTAGCAAGATCTCTTCAGAGTTAATAACATGGCCTTCAATGGACTAAGGCTAGAGTGCCTTGAAAGGAACCTCTAATAACGGAACGATCACAAGGAGGCAGTATTGGATGAAAGAGGATTTCTAGAATACATCAAGACAAATGTTACAAAACCACTGGAATCTGATGCCCAGAACCTTGGTCAACAGAAGAAATATGTAGCCAAGGCGAGGAGAATAATTTGGAGGGAATACATGATCACAATGTCTCAAATCTCCATGGAAAAGAAACTTTGTTCGTAATGTGGAAAGCACTGGTAGAATTTTTCAAGAATAATAGTGATCACACAAACCTAATGCTCAAGGATAAACTTCAAATTATCAAGATACAAAAGAATGACACTATTATGCGGTACCTAAGAAAGTTCACACAATGTCATTAGGAACTTGGCACGGTCGATGTTAATGTTCTTTAAGAATACTTAGTAAGCATATCCCTTATGGGACTTCCCAAGAGATCGCATAGCTATCAATATTCTGTGAATGGGAAGGATAAACCACTGAACTGGGAGCTCTTATGGTCCAATTTTGTATAGCATGAAATAAGGAGGAATACTAGAGATATGACTTCATACAAGGGTGGGGATGAAGAAAAATCTTCATTGGATGGAAAGGTAAAACATAATCTAGTCAAGGGGGTAAGAAGAATGATTTGTCCAAATTTAAATGCTTCCATTGTCATGAATTCAAGCACTGTGTCACAGTGTCCACACAAAATGGGAAGCAAGAAGACCTCGGGAGGATCATCAGGTGAAGCCTTAGCTTCATGGTTTGAGCTTGAATTTACCCTTATCCCATGCATGACCAACATAGTGATGGGGAGTGTGTGGCACTTGGATTCGTGTGTATCGTTCCACCTGATAGGGTGTAGAGAATTTTTCAAAGGCCTAGAAGAAAAATATTTGCAAATGCACATCGAGATGGGGGATGATGGAAGGTGTAGTATGACCAGGATTGATATAGTCACCTTCTAGAGGGTTTCAAGCACCACCCTTAGTCTCAAGGATGCCATGTTATTTCCAAACCTAAAGAAGAATCTCATCTTCATTGCAGTTTTGGAAGACCATGGTTATGTTGTGATCATCAACAAAGGAAAGGAATTTATGAGTGTTTCTAGGAAAAATAGTATTCCTAAAGAATGCTAGCCCTCTAGGTTTGGCAGCTACCCTAGAAACAATAGTTTAAAACAATTCATTGATTTCTTCTATGTATAACAAATAAGAGAAAGATAATGGAACCAACCTAGAACTTCCACTTAATCCCTTGCTTCATCTCTCTCCCCTTTGACAGATCCTGCAACTCCTGCCCGTACTTAACACGCTTGGAGAGTACTTGCACAAGTACAACAACAAAGAAATTTCAAAGCATCGTGATCTATTACAACATAAACATTAGAGAATCAAACATATAATGAGAAAATGATAGCATTCACAAATGAAAGCTTTCACAATTGCATAATAATATGGAAGAAAACATGAAGAGCTTTATTAATAGAAAGGAGAATTACAACCAAGTTTTCTAATCTAGCATCATCCTTCTAGCTTCAATCCTTATCCACCTCATGAAATAGTAAGATCACTCCAACAATAATACAATACTCTCTCCTCAAACTATCAGCACTTCCTTGCAATTCACAATATTCCAGCCTCTAGATCTCTTGGATGAGGGATCCATTTATAGATGTTTGCAAGGGTGTGATTCATCCATGGGGTTTGATTAGTGTCATTCCACTTGTTACAATGGGTTCCACAAGAGAAGGGATTAGAGATTTATTATAATGGGTTCCACACTGAGATGAATTGGTAACATTAACCCCAAAAGATGGAGCGGTCAATATGGTTCAATTTAGGCAATTTCTAGATGGTTTCTTAGATGGAACTTTTGGGGAATGATGTATTCAAATGACTATGTTCCTTTAGGGTATGAAAAAAATCCTTTAGGGGTTGATGAGCCCTAATACATCGACATATAATTTTGGGGTTGATGTACCCAAATATGTCTATACTTGTTGCCCCCTAAAGCATGAGGTCGTAAATATTCATGTGAGGTGAAATGCTTTATCATGAGGATCCAAGGTTTCGAACTGGAAGGTGACATGCATAAGTTACAATACAATATATCATCATAATATAATTTTTCATGATCTAGTTGAGGGAGGCATTCCTATGCTTAGCTTTATAAATTTTATTTTATGTACATAGATCAGATAGTTGTCTATAGATACAGGTTTGTGATTCTATAGATATAGAGTCGCAATCCATGGTTAGGATGACCATCTCTGTAGAGCCATTGTACATTCGATATTTTTATATCGTTGAATATATCACAACCCGAATGGATGAAACTAAATCTTGGGTCATCAAAATCATTCAATCTTCACCTAATGTACAAGTCAAACCATGTGAAGGGATGTTATGAAGTCAAACATGGAAAGACATCACATGATTACCAGCCAATGAGGTAAGTTGTTAACAGATGTGAGAGGAAACATCGATAATGATAATGATCCTCAAGGTACTACAGTACAATTCATGTGGTGTGAATACATGATCTGATGTTGAACACCATGCAAAATCTTTCGGTCGAAGGCCATTGATGTCAACTTATCGCTGGAAGTGAGAAACTTGCCATTAATGTATGCAAGCTTCAAAGCACTGAAAGGGTTGTTTCTAAGTCAACTTCTTGGATAATGTGCTGATGTCGACAAGAAGTGACTCATTGTAGGAGGGCCTTGATGTATCCCACATCTACAACACGAAACAAAGCAAATGATTTCTGTAGGTGAAAATGAACTGACGACACAAGGTTCAAGAATGGTGGTCATGAAAAAAGGAAGGTTGGAGGTATTGTAGTGTATGAGACATTAACTGGATGGTGATTTCTCAACTGAATGACTTGCCTTGAACATGTTAGCGGCACTGAGATGAATTGGTAGCGTTGACCAAAAAAGATGGATGGTATGAAAGACCAATGGTATGATGACTGGTGAACGAAATAACCCAACCCAACTCAATAATGGAGATGAAGTGAAAGTGTCATGTTCAAGAGCAACTTGCTACCATAAATTCTTCAAGTTTTTTCCTTTTTTCCCTAGTCATTGTTGATCAATACCTCTTTATCTCTTTCAAGCTTGAGCAGGATAACATATTCTTGTTCTATAATTCGCCCTTCAAGCAAACTTGTTGCTATTTGATGTTTTAATGAGTCTAGCGACAATGGAACTTGGTTTCATCTAGATCGACAAGTTCGTCGCTATTGTTTTAACAAGTTTAACGACAAGGATAACTCAGTCCTTTTCATGTTTAGAGAGTTTTAAAAGGGACAAAAAGAAAACTCCATAAGTTCTTTCTCGTAAAGTAATCCCTTAGGTATGAAGGATAAAATAATACAGGAGGGATGACATTTCCAATACTCTAATGAGTTGGAAAAGACAAGCACTCAATGATATTTTCATATTTAATGAGTCTGAAGAGAGAGTTTAAAGAGGACTCTATAGTTTTCTTTTCATTTTTGAATCAAAGCTCGAAAAGAATACAAAAAGTTTGCTTGGTGTTCAGAGATGTTCAATTCACTATTTAGCACATCACATTCCTTGTTTCATTTTTTAATGAGCTTAACACAAGACAAGAGCTTGTAAGAGTTGTTTCATTTTTTTAGTGAGGTTGATTAAGTAAAAGAACTATCCTTATACTCCTTGGTTTCGTTTTTTAACGAGGTTAACACAAGATAAGGAACTATCCTCAAGATCCTCGATCACAACTCGTAAGAGGTTGTGAAGGATAAATTTGGTTCCAATGCCCCTAGTACATGGTGTACAACATCACTGAATAGATCGCTAGCTGATGTAGGTATGGAATAGGCTGCCACATAATTAACTTGTGCGGGGATGATACCATTGGTATAAATGGACCATTTAGGGACGATGATCAACTTGGAGCTATATTTGGACCAAGAAATGAAAGCTGGTCAATGGTGATAATCTTGCCTTCATGCGGGAAACACATCACTTAGAAAAGTGTTGAAACAATAGCTTCCATGTTATAAACATAGTCACACCCAAGAAGTAAATTGTAGTCTAAGGGTCCTGGGACTACCATCACATTCAGATAAGTAGTATTTCCTTCCATAGTAATAGGTAACTTAATAAGGATCCCTAATGGTTGACTAGTTCCTCTATTAAATCTCAATTAATGTTGTGTAGTAGGCACAAGTGGTGGTGAACTAAATGCTTTCCAAGAAGTTGAGGAAAGGATACTCACTGATGCACCTTCATCTATAACACTGCCAGAGACAATCATTTTACAAACTTGTACTATGATCTGGAAAGGCAAATAAGAAGGAAGGCGGGATCTTTCTAGTTGATTCCAATCACAGTAAGTCATTAGACTACTTGGAGTGGGTACCACACAGATGGGAGAATTAACCCTTTGAGTTACGAGAACTGGAGGATTTTCCTCCTATCATGATGGAAAATGTGGATTTCCCTAAAGCTCATTAGAAGCTTATGTAACAAAAATAACTTGAATGGTATTATTCTCACTCTTTTCAGGAAACGTATGATTAGCTGAAGGTGAAATCGGGTCAACTGTTTCCTTGACCTATTTATTTTGGTTGGGTATAAACTCATAGGATTCACTTTCAGAGAGAGTGGTTTGGATGGATGATTGATTGTGGTCAGTCAATTCATCAACTGAAGAAACATTCATCTACAATGTAATTGGAGAGCAAGTAGCAGCTCGAACACTACTTGGCTGACTTTAAACTATGTCTATAGTTTATCAAATTGAACATAGAACAAAAAATAACAACAAACAAACATCTGTTATCTTCTTTCCCCAGTGGAGTTGCCAATTTGTTTCTGGGAAAACTAGTATTCCTAAAGAATTCTAGCCCTCTAGGTTTGGCATCTACCCTAGAAACAACAGTTTAAAGCAATTCAATGATTTCTTCTTTGTGTAAAAAATAAGAGAAAGATAATGGAACCAACCTAGAACTTCCGCTTAATTCCTTGCTTCATCTCTCTCCCCTTTGATAGATTCTGCAACTCCTCCCCGTTCTTAACACACTTCGAGAGTACATGTACAAGTAAAACAATAAAGAACTATCAAAGCATCGTGATCTATTACAACATAAACATTATAGAATCATATATATAATGAACAAATGATAGCATTCGCAAATGATAACATTCACAATTGCATAATCAAATGTAAGAAAACTTGAAGAGCTTTATTAATAGAAACGAGAATTACAACCCAGTTGTCTGATCTAGCATCATCCTCCCAGCTTCAATCCTTCTTCACCTCATGAAATAGAAAGATCACTCCAACAAGAATACAATACTCTCTCCTCAAACTATCAGCACTTCCTTGTAGTTCACAATATTCGAGCCTCTAGATCTCTTGGATGAGGGATCCATTTATAGATGTTTGCAAGGGTGTGATTCATCCATGGGGTTTGATTAGTGTCATTCCACTTGTTACAATGGGTTCCACAAGAGAAGGGACTGGATATTTTCTTAGATCCCTTATTCATCCTTGGGCGAATTTAGAGAGGCAAGTGGCATAGGGGAAGCTTGTAGAAGATTTCGTGAGCAATCAACTGACAAATGTCCTGGACATTTTTCCATCCTCACCCATCGCACCCTATAGAAGGCCTAAACAATGTGCATCTCAGCCTAGTAGTGTACCACTTATTATGCATCGCACTTTGCTAGTGGAGCAATTAATATGGTTCAATTTAGGCAATTTATGTATGGTTTCTCAGATGGATGTTTTGGGGAATGATGTATTCATATGACTATGTTCCTTTAGGATATGAAACAACTATTTTAGGGGTTGATTAGCCCTAATACATCGACATATAAGTCTGGGTTTGATGTGCCCAAATATGTCTATAGTTGTTGCCCCCTAAAGCATGAGGTTGTAAATATTCATGTCCAGTGAAATGCTTTATCATGAGGATTCGAGGTTTTGAACTAGAAGGTGACCTACATAAGTTACAATATAATATATCATCATAATATAAATTTTCATGATCTAGCTGAGGGAGGCATTCCCATGCTTAGCTTTATAAATTTCATTTCATGTACATAGATCAGATACTCATCTATAGATACAGGTTTGTGATTCTATAGATATAGAGGCACAATCCATGGTTAGGATGACCATCTGTGTAAGCCTTTCTACATTTTATGTTTTTATATCCCTGAATATATAGCAGCCCAGATGGATGAAACTAGATCTGAGGTCTTCAAACGCGTTCAATCCTCACCCGATGTACAAGTCAAACCATGTGAAGGGATGTTCTGAAGTCGAACATGGAGAGACATTGCCTGATTACCAGCCAATGAAGTAAGTTGTTAACAAACGTAAGAGGAATCATCAATAATGATTATGATCCTCAAGGTACTGCAGTACAATTCACGTGGTGTGGATACATGATCTGATGTCAAACACCATGCAAAATCTTTCTGTCAAAGGCCATTGATATCAACCTGTCGCCGGAAGTGAGAAACTTTCCATTCATGCATGCAAGCTTCAAAGCACTGAAAGGGTTGTTTCTGAGTCAAATTCTTGTATAATGAGCTGATGTCGACAAGAAGCGACTCATCGTAGGAGGGCCTTGATGTATCCCACATCTACAACATGAAATGAAGCAAATGATTTTTTGTGGTGAAAATGAACTAACGACAAGGTTCAGGAATGGTGGTCATGAAAAAATGAAGGTTCGAGGTATTGAAGTGTATGAGACATTAACTAGATGGTGATTTCTCAACTAAATGACTTCTCTTGAACATGTTGGTAACACTGAGATGAATTGGTAGCATTAACCCCAAAAGATGGATGGTATGATGACCGGTTAATGGAATAACCCAACCCAACTCAATAATGGAGATGAAGTGAAAGTCTCATGTTCAAGAGCGATTTGCTACCATAAATTATTCAAGTTTTTTCCTTTTTTTCCCAGTCATTGCTGATCAGTACCTCTTTATTTTTGTCAAGCTTGAGGAGGATAACATATGCTTGTTCTATAATTTTCCCTTCTAGCAAACCTATCGCTATTTGATGTTTTAATGAGTCTAGCGATAGTGAAACTCGATCTCGTCTAGATGGACAAGTTCGTTGCTATTTTTTTAACGAGTTTAATGCAATGATAACTCAGTTCTTTTCATCTTTAGTTAGTTTGAAAAGGGACAAAAATAAAACTCCATAAGTTCATTTTCATAAAGTAATCCTTCAGGCCCGAAAAAGGATAAAATAATACAAGAGGGATGACATTTCAATACTTTAACGAGTTGGGAAAGACAAGCGCTCGACAATCTTTTCATATTTAATGAGTCTGAAGAGAGTTTAAAGAGGACTCTATAGTTTTCTTTTCATTTTTTAATCAAAGCTCGAAAATAAGACAAAAAGTTTGCTTGGTGGTCAAAGATGTTCAATTCGCTATTTAGCACATCAGATTCCTTGTTTCATTTTTTAACGAGCTTGACACAAGACAAGGAATTATGCTCGTAAGAGCTGTTTCATTTTTTTAGTGACATTGATACAATAAAATAACTATCCTCATACTCCTCGGTTTCATTTTTTAACGAGGTTGACACAAGACAAGGAACTATCCTCGAGCTCCCCGATCACAACTCATAAGAGGTTATGAAGGAGAAATCTAGTTCCAATGCCCCCAGTACATGGTGTACAACATCACTAAATAGATCTCCAACTGATGTAGGTATGGAACATGTTGCCACATAATTAACCCATGGAAAGGATGATACCATTGGTATAAATGGACCAATTAGGGACAATGATCGACTTGGAGCTATCTTTGGACCGGGAAATGAAAGTTGGTCAACGGTGACAATCTTGCCTTCATACGGGAAATACATCACTCAGAAAAGTGTTGAAACAATAACTTCCATGTTATAAACATAGTCACGCCCAAGAAGTAAATTGTAGCCTAAAGGTCTTAGGACTACCATCACATTCAGATAAACGGTCTTTCCTCCGACATTTATAGGTAACTTAGGAAGGATCCCTAATGGTTGACTGGTTCCTCTGTAAAAGCTCAACAAATTCTGTGTAACAGGCACAAGCGGTGGCGAACCATGTGAGTTCCAAGTAGTTGAGGAGAGGATACTCACTGATGCACCTTCATCTAGAATAGTGCCAGATGCAATCATTTTACAAACTTGTACTATGATTTTGAAAGGCACATGAGAAGGAAGGTGGGATCCTACCCGTCGATTCCAATCAAAGGAATTGACTAGACTACTTGGATGGGTTATCATAGAAACAGGAGAATTAACCCTTTGAGTTACGAGAACTAGAGGATTTTTATCCTGTCTTGATGGAACAGTTGGATTTCCCCCAAGCTCATTAGAATCCAAATTAACAAAAAGAACTTGAATGGTATCATTTTCACTCTCTTCGGGAAAGGTATGATTAGCTAAAGGTGAAATCAGGTCAACTGTTACCTCGACCTGTTGATTTTGGTCAGGTATAGACTCATAGGATTCACTTTCAGAGATAGTGGTTTGGACCAATGATTGAATTTGGTTAGTTGGTTCATCGACTGAAGCAACATTCATCTACTATGCAAGTGGAGAGCAAGAGCAGTTAGAAGGCTACTTGGCTGACTTCAAACTCTATCTATATTTTATCAAATTGAACATAGAACAAACAATAACAACAAACAAACATCTGTTATCTTATTTCCCTAGTGGATTCACCAATTTGTTTTTAGGAAAACTAGTATTCGTAAAGAATGTTAGCCCTCTAGGTTTGGCAGCTACCCTAGAAACAACATTTTAAAGCAATTCAATGATTTCTTCTAGGTGTAACAGATAAGGGAAAGATAATGGAACCAACCTGGAACTTCCGCTTAATCCCTTGCTTGATATCTCTCCCCTTTGACAGATCCTGCAACTCCTCCCTGTACTTAACATGCTTGGAGAGT
This sequence comes from Pinus taeda, assembly GCA_000404065.3. Taxonomy (NCBI): domain Eukaryota; kingdom Viridiplantae; phylum Streptophyta; class Pinopsida; order Pinales; family Pinaceae; genus Pinus; species Pinus taeda. The sequence continues at coordinate 9,334 of APFE031047541.1, read as the reverse complement.
ACCTGTACAAGTACAACAACAAAGAACCATCAAATCATCGTGGTCTATTACAACATAAACATTACAGAATCAGATATACAATTAACAAATCATAGCATACGCAAATGATAATATTAACAATTTCATAATCATATGGAAGAAAACTTGAAGAGCTTTATTAATAGAAAGGAGAATTACAACACACTTCTTTGATCTAGCATCATCCTCCCAGCGTCAATCCTTCTTCAACTCATGAAATAGCAAGATCACTCCAACAAGAATACAATACTCCCTCCTCCAACTATCAACACTTCCTTGCAATTCACAATATTCCAACCTCTAGATCTCTTGGATGAGGGATCCTTTTATAGATGTTTGCAAGGGTGTGATTCATCCATGGGGTTTGATTAGTGTCATTCCACTTGTTACAATGGGTTCCACAAGAGAAGGGATTAGATATTTATTACAATGGGTTCCACACTGAGATGAATAGGTAACATTAACCCGAAAAGATGGATGGTATGAAAGACCAACGCTATGATGATCGATGAATGGAATAACCGAACCCAACTCAATAATGGAGACGAAGTTAAAGTGTCATGTTCAAGAGTGACTTTCTACCATAAATTCTTCAAGTTTTTTCCCTTTTCCCCAGTCATTGCTGATTAGTACCTCTTTAGTTTTGTCAAGCTTGAGGAGGATAACATATTCTTGTTCTATAATTTTCCCTTCGGACAAACCTGTCGCTATTTCATGTTTTAACGAGTCTGGCGACAATGAAACTCGGTCTTGTCTAGATGGACAAGTTCGTCTCTATTGTTTTAACGAGTTTAACGACAAGGATAACTTATTCCTTTTCATGTTTAGAGAATTTGAAAAGGGACAAAAAGAAAAATCCATAAGTTCTTTTTCATAAATTAATCCCCCAGGTCTGAAAAGGGATAAAATAATACAGGAGGGATGATATTTCCAATACTTTAACGAGCTGGAAAAGACAAGCGCTCGATGATCTTTTAATATTTAATGAGTCTAAAGAGAGTTTAAGGAGGACTCTATAGTTTTCTTTTCATTTTTGAATCATAGCTCAAAAAGAAGACAAAAATTTTGCTTGGTGGTCAAAGATGTTCAATTCACTATTTAGCACATCGCATTCCTTGTTTCATTTTTTAATAAGCTTGACACAAGACAAGAAACTATGCTCATAAGAGCTGTTTCATTTTTTAGTGAGGTTGATACAGTAAAAGAGCTATCCTCATACTCCTTCGTTTCATTTTTTAATGAGGTTGACACAAGACAAGGAACTATCCTCGAGCTCCCCGATCACAACTCGTAAGTGGTCGTGAAGGAGAAATCTGATTCTAATACCCCTAGTACATGGTGTACAACATCACTGAATAGATCGCCAACTGATGTAGGTATGGAACAGGTTTCCAAATAATTAACCTGTGGCGAGGATGATAGCATTGGTATAAATGGACCATTTAGGGACGATGATCGACTTGGATCTATATTTGGACTGGGAATTGAAAGATGGTCAACGGTGAGAATCTTGCATTCATGTGGGAAACACATCACTCGGAAAGGTATTGAAATAATAAATTCCATGTTATAAACATAGTCACACCTAAGAAGTAAACTTTATTCTAAAGGTCCTGGGACTACCATCACTTTTAGATAAATGGTCTCTCCTCCCACAGTAATATGTAGCTTAGGAAGGATCCCTAACGGTTGACTGGTTCCTCTGATAAAGCTCAAGAAATTCTTTGTAAGAGGCACAAGCGGTGGCGAACCAAGCACTTTCCAAGTAGTTAAGGAAAGGATACTCACTGATGCACCTTCATCTATAATAGTGCCAAACATAATCATTTTACAAACTTGTACTATGATCTGGAAAGGCACATAAGAAGGAAGGCAAGATCCTCTCAGTCAATTCCAATGAAAGGAAGTGACTAGACTACTTGGAGGTGGTACCATAGAAACGGGAGAATTAACCCTTTGAGTTACAAGAACTGGAGGATTTTCCTCCCTTCTTGATGGAACAAGTGGATTGCTCCCAGGCTCATTAGAATCTAAAGTAACAAAAAGAACTTGAACAATATCATTTTCACTCTCTTTGGGAAAGGTATGATTAGCTGAAGGTGAAACCGGGTCAACTGTTACCTTGACCTATTGATTTTAGTTGGGCATAGACTCACAGGATTCACTTTCTGAGAGAGTGGTTTGGACGAACGATTGAATTTGGTCAGTCAGTTTACCAACTGAAGTAGCATTCATCTACTATGTAATTGTAGAGCAAGAGCAGTTCGAAGGCTACTTGGCTAACTTCAGACTCTCTAGTTTATCAAATTGAACATAGAACAAACAATAACAACAAAAAAACATCTGCTATCTTCTATCCCTAGTGGAGTCACCAATTTGTTTCTGGGAAAACTAGTATTCCTCAAGAATGCTAGCCCTCTAGGTTTGGCAACTACCCTAGAAACAACAATTTAAAGCAATTCAATGATTTCTTCTTTGTGTAATAGATAAGAGAAGGATAATGGAACCAACCTTGAAATTCCACTTAATCCCTTGCTTGATCTCTCTTCCCTTTGAGAGATCCTGCAACTCCTCCCCATACTTAACATGCTTGGAGAGTACCTGCACAAGTACAGCAACAGAGAACCATCAAAACATCATGATCTATTACAACATAAACATTATAGAATCAGATATATAATGAACAAATGATAACATTCACAATTGCATAATCATATGGAAGAAAACTTGATGAGATTTATTAATAGAAAGGAGAATTAAACCCAGTTGTATGATCCATCATCATCGTCCCAGCTTCAATCCTTCTTCACCTCATGAAATAGCAAGGTCACTCCAACAAGAATACAATACTCTCTCCTCAAACTATTAGCACTTCTTTGCAATTCACAATATTCCAGCCTCTAGATCTCTTGGATGAGGGATCCATTTATAGATGTTTGCAAGGGTGTGAGTCATCCATGGGGTTTGATTAGTGTCATTCCACTTGTTACAATGTGTTCCACAAGAGAAGGGATTGGATATTTTCTTAGATCACTTATTCATCCTTGGGCGAATTCAGAGAGGTAAGTGGCACAGAGGAATCTTGTAGAAGATTTCGTGAGCAATCAACTGAAAAATGTCCCAGACATTTGTCCATCCTCACCCATCGCACCCTATAGAAGGCCTAAAAAATATGCATCGCACCTTGGTAGTGTACCACTTAGTATACATCACACTTTTCCAGTGGAGCAATCAGTATGGTTCAATTTAGGCAATTTCTGGATGGTTTCTTAGATGGAAATTTTGGGGAATGATGTATTCAGATGACTATGTTCCTTTAGGATATGAAACAACTCTTTTAGGGGTTGATGAGCCCTAATACATTGACATATAAGTTTGGGGTTGATGTTACCAAATATGTCTATAACAACGAGACACATATCCGTGGACAAGTGAAGAAGATCGACGTTCATGTGATGAACCTGTATAATATAGATGTGGAAGATTGTGATTCATTAAGCCAAAAGGTGGAGATGTTGCATATTCACGATATCGGTGAACTTTGGCATAGAAGACTTGGCCATTTGCATCATGATGCCCTAGAGATTATGGAATAGATAGCCATATGCCTCCCTAAAGGAGCACTTGAGTAGCAGGATGTATGTAAAGGACGTACCTTGGGGAAGTACATAAAATCCACTTTCTACGATCAAGACAACAAAGAACATGCAGCCCTTCAAAGAAACTGACAAGAAGGTTAATGCCCTCAAGAGAAATAATGGAGGTGAGTATGTGTTGAATGAATTTAAAAATTTCTATGCAAAATAAGACATTCAATGAGAATTGATAGCACCCTACAACCCACAATGATCGGGTGGCTAAGAGAAAGAACTATAGAATTATAGGAAGAGCGAGGGCAATGTTTCATGACCAAGACCTATCTCTACATTTGTGGGCTGAAGCATGCAACAAAACAATATATTTGCATAACAAGAGTCATTGAATTTTGGGCATGATTACACTCGAGGAGGGTTTCTCGAGGAGGAATCCAGGTGTGTCTCACTTCAGGAATTTTAGAGCCACTTTTTATTGCCATGTTTCCAAAGAAGTAGAGTAGGTTTGTGTCTTATGAGTTTCATTAAAACTTCATAAGCAATTGCAAATCTACATTGTAATTTCTACATGTTATCGTAGTAGAACTCACATTAGAGCAAGAATTTCAAATTTGTTTCTCAATAGGTTCAAATTTGGAGTTCAGTGTAGCAAGGTCTCTTTAGGGTTGAGAAGATGGCCTTCAATGGACTAAGGCTAGATTATGCCTTGAAAGGAACCTATAATCATGGAAGGATCGCAAGGAGGCGGTATTGGATAACAATGGATTTCTAGAATTAATCAGGACAAATGTTACAAAACTACCAGAATCGATGCCCAAAACCTTCTCAATGGAAGAAATATGTGGCCAAGGCGAGGAGAATAATGTTAGAGGGAGTATAGGATCACATTATCTCAAATACTCATGGAAAAGAAACTTTCTTCGCAATGTTGAAAGAAGTCGCAGAATTGTTTGAGAATAATAGTGATCACAAGAACCTAGTGCTCAAGGATATACTTCGAAGTATCAAGATGCAAAATAATGACATTGTTATGCAGTATCTAAGAAAGTTCACACAATGTCATGGTGAACTAGGGAAGGACAACGTTAAAATTCTTGAAGAAGACTTAGTAATCCTATCCCTTCTGGGACTTCCTAAGAGCTCGCATAGCTATCAATATTATGTGAACAGGAGGGAGAAACTACTAAATTGGGAGCTCTTATGCTATGATTTTGTATAGCATGAAATAAGGAGGAATACCAGAGATAGGATTTCATACAAACTCGGGGATGAACAAAACATTTCATTGGATGGAAGTGTAAACCATAATCCAGTAAAGGGGGTAAGAAGAAAGATTTGTCCAAAGTTAAATGCTTCCATTGTCTTGAATTCAAGCACTATGTCATGAAGTGTCCACACAAAATGACAAGCAAGAATACCTCAGGAGGATCAACAGGTGAAGCCTTAACGTCATAGTTTGAGGTTGAATTTACCCTTATCACATGCATGACCAACACAGTGATGGAGAGCGTGTGGTACTTGGACTCGCGTTCATCATTCCACATGATAGGGTGTAGAGAATTTTTCAATGACCTGGAAGAAAAATATTTGCAAATGCACATCGAGATGCGGGATGATGGAAGGTATAGTGCAACTAGGATTGGTATAGTCACCTTCTAGAAGGAGTCAAGCACCACCCTTAGGTTCAAGGATTTCATGTTCATTCCAAACCCAAAGAAAAATCTCGTCTTCGTTGCAGTTTTGGAAGCCCATGGTTATGTTGTGATCTTCAACAAAGGAAAGGAATTCACGAGACACATAGCCATGGGACAAGTGAAGGAGATCAATGTTCATGTGAAGATCTTGTATAATCTAGATGGGGAACATTGTGTTGCATTAAGAACAAAGGTGGAGAAGTTGTAGAGTCACGATGTCGGTGAACTTTGGCATAGAAGACTTGGTCGTTTGCATCATAGTGCCCTGAAGATTATGTAGTAGATAACCACATGCCTCCCTAAAGAAGCACTTGAGTAGTAGGATGTATGCAAAGGATGTGCCTTGGGGAAGTACACAAAATCCACTTTGCATGATTGAGATAAAAAAGAACATGTAGTCCTTGAAAGGGTCCTCTCTGATGTTTATGGACATTTGTCAACAACCTCCACTTCCAGACACAAATATTTTGTCATTTTTATTGATGACTTCTCACAAAAGTGTTAGATCTTCTTCATGTAGAAGAAAGATGATACATTATCGAAGTTCATTGAATTGAAGGCATTGGTTGAGAAAGAAAATGACAAGAAGGTGAAGGCTCTCGGGAGAAATAATGAAGGTGAGTATGTGTTGAAAGAATCTAAATTTTTTTGTGCAAAATAAGACATCCAATGAGAGTTGATAGCACCCCACAACCCACAATAGAATCGGGTGGTTGAGAGAAAGAACTATAGCATTATAGGAAGAGTGAGGGAAATGTTTCATGACCAAGGCCTACCTCTGCATTTGTGCGATGAAGCATGCAACAAAACAATATATTTGCATAACAAGAGTCATTGAATTATGAGCATGATTACATCAGAGGAGGCTTTCTCCAGGAGGAATCTAGATGTTTCTTACTTCAGGAATTTTAGAGCCTCTGTTTATTGCCATGTTTCCAAAGAATGAAGGAAGATGCTAGACATGACAACAAAATTGGGGTATTTGTGGTTTACATAGAAACTCCCCACAACTACTACATGTATTTTCTATCACTTAGAATGAAAGTTGTATGAGTGGATGTAAAATTTGATCAGGAAAAATGTGGTGCTCCCTTGAGAGGGAGCTTCATATCCCACCAAAAGAGGAGATTTTAGCTCCAAAGAAGGAACCTCAAGAAGCTTCGGAACAACCACAAATTCATGAGGAGAGAGTGGAGACAACCACTCAAGCAAAACCATCCAGAGGAGGAAGGAAAAGAACAAGGGAGGTTGAGAGACTTGTTTAGAATGTAAGGGAGAATGTGGATGCTCCTTCAAATCAGTACAAGTAGAGAAGGTCACCTGATCAATACATTGGCTACATTTCTCTAATGCTTAAGCTTGAAGACACTGAGCCATCCTCTTTAGAGGAAGTAATAGAGCAACCTACAGGGGTTGATGCAATGGTGGAGGAAAATGAATCCATTGTAAAGAACAGTGTTTGGGAAGTGGTACCAAGACCAACATATAAATCAATTGTGCGTTCGAGATGGATCTTAAAGGTAAATCATGTAGCAGACGGAAGTATAGAGAAGTATAAGCCCTGATTTTTGGCCAAGGGGTATTCTCAAGTTGAAGGGATTGACTATGAGGAGACCTTTGATCCTTTAGTAGGGTAATCATCCATTATATCAATTATTTCTCTGGATGTGCAGATCGGGTGGAAGATCGACCAGATGGATGTAAAAACAACATTCCTCAATGGATTTATTGAAGATGAGGTCTACATCAAGCAACCATAAGGATTTGAGACTTTTTTTCATAGTATCATGTGTGTAGTCTCAAGATAACGTTGTACGATGTCAAAGCAGCACCTCATGCTTGGTACACCAAGATCGGTAGTTATCTCACTAGTTTGGACTTCACCAAAAGTGAAGAAGATGCAAACCTATATCATATCTTTGTAGAAGGTAAATTGTTGATTATTATCTTATATGTTGACGATTTGATTCTAACTAGTGGTGAGAATTTGAATAGATCTTGCAAGGAGGACCTTCTAAGGGGATTTGAAATGAAGGACATGGGTCTCATGCACTACTTCCTCAGGTTAGAAGTATGGCAAGGTGATGGGGAACTATTTGTATCTCAATACAAGTATGCAAATGAGATACCACATAGATTTTAAATGGAGATTTGCAATCCCAGGGAGACACCTCTAGCAACCAACTCAAGGAAGGAGGATGCTACATCATGTGAAGAAGTAGATGCTACCATTTATCGGAAACTAGTGGGTTCACTAATGTACCTTATGAACACATGAATATATATTTGTTATGCAATCAACCAACTGAGCCAAGCTATGGTTAGGCCAACCAATTTATTTTTGAAGGCAGTTAAGCATGTTTTACAGTACCTTAGAGGCACTTCCCAGTTTGGACTATGGTACAAATAGACAAAGGGAGTGAACTTGTGTGGCTTCACAAATGCAGATTGGGCAGGGATTCCATCAGACCAAAATATTACATAAGGTGGAATTTTCAGTGTTGGGTCCACATCGGTTTCTTGGTATAGCAGGAAGTAAAGATTTGTGGTACTCATCTCTGCAGAAGTACAATACATGGTTGCAAGTCAAGCAACATGTGAGGCGATCTAGATGAGAAAGATATGTGTTAGATTATTTGGTCAGATGATGGATACAAATGTGATATACTATGATAATCAAAGTTGTATCAACCTTCTAAGAATATTATTTTTCATGATTGATCCAAGTAGATAGATATCTGGCATCACCACATATGGAACTGCATGTAGAGGTGGATAATGTTGTTATAGTACATTCTGACAGAGGAAAAAGATGCTAACATTTTGACAATGACATTTTCAGTAGGGAATTTCGAGTTCCACAAGTGAAAGATAGGGGTGGTTGATAATCCCTTTCTTGCTGAGAGGGCACGTTGAAAAATGCAGCAAGAAAATATCAATTGGATTTTTCCTTGATTAAATTGAGAAAAAATAAATTTTCCACATCGACACACAACTTCGATGCAATTAACTTCTATGACATGGATTTTGTCACCCACTCTACTCAGTAAATTAGAGTTGGAGGAGTTAGATTTCAGTTTGTTGGAACTAGGATCACTACTAGGGGGGAACGGGTGGGGTGGGGTGGGGGAAGGCGTTAGTAATTAGTGATAACAATTTTGCAACAATTAAACTTTTTCTCGAGTAAATTAATCAGTTATGTTAGCACTCAAATCTACCTTAGGCTGAAATAAGGTAAAACTCAAGGCTACATCAAACCACACTCAGCCTCGTAGCTAGCCCTACGAGGACAGGGGAGGGCTCTCTCCAGGTCAATCTCGGAAAAAGGTAATCGATGAGGCTCAAGATGACTAAATTGGTAATTAATTTTCAGGTAGGTATGAAGTACAAGGAGTTTGAAATTGATTTTTTGGGGTTTTTTTTTAATCTAAGGGAAAGGCAATTTTGGGTGCAGGGATGAGACACAGTTTTTGCAGAGGTTCGATCGGGGCAAGGAAGGCGATTGCATTAATGCTTTAAAAGTGAAAGAGATGGATAGATCAGACTGGAAAGAAGCTAAGGAGAGTAAGAAGCTTTCAAGGATTCTCCTTAAACAGATGAAAATATGGAAAATGAAATAAACTTAAAGGCAGAGCATAAAAAATTATGGATTCTACCTTAACACTTCATTTGTTCAAGTGCAGAAGATGAGAGAAGGAAACTGATACACATAACAACTTACAGATACTAAAAGAAGCACACCATCAACACATAAAGCCACATGAATCCCAAACAGTGCTGCAAAACCCTGGTCTTTCCTTTGCCAAAATTGTAGAGATACAATGTACAATATAGTCTAGGCTTTTCCCAAAAGTCCAACCTCTCCAACCTCTGAAAATGATTGACAAATTACATCATATAGACCATCCTAAACCCTTTCCATGCCTTTAGGGGTCGAATTCCTCCTTTTAGGAGTAGTTTGAACTAATTCCAAACATAGAGCTGAAAACGAGGCATCCAAACAACCTATCTCTAAAAGAAGGGAAACTG